>LTAE01000613.1:12192-30254 GCA_001647135.1 Pontederia paniculata
TTCACATAGAGTATATACAAGTTTTAAATATATATATATATATATATATATATATATATATGCATAAGGCATCATTATAAATCATTCCTCCGATACATATTTCACAACTTTTCATGCTTCTTTATTAGATATTCAATCGTCATTTCAAGTCAATGCTTATCATCCTTAGACATGAGGTCACTGTCTAATTCTTTATTTATAAACATTCCTTGTATGACTTATTTTAACCAAGTGACCACAAAGGATATCAATTAAATAATAATTATCAAGCTCATGATCATTAATTATATTTTTTTTAATGAGAGAGAAAAAGGTCACCGAGTTTTGCCTTTTGATAGACTATGCATATTTTCCAACCTTAAGTCATAACTTCAAGTTATACTCATTCTTTTCTTGATGATTCTCACTTTTTCTCAAGGTAGAATATTATACACTTGGACTCATGAGTCCTACTCTTCATAACTTTGTATTTTGCTTTCAAGAGATTTAACAATATCATTGATACAACTTCTATTCAACATCTTTCTAGTTGATACTCATTTGTATACCTACTTTTTAAGGTACCACTTTGATCAATCTAGTTTCTCTTGAAAGATTAGACAACAATCTATCCACTACATACACATCATGGTTTAATTTGATTATGTCATCTATGACATTATTTACAACTTGATCATAACATGTCTTGATAGCATTTTAAGCTTTCAATTATCGATCCTCATATACCATTTCAATCACCAAATTCTTAACTTATATAATCTAGATCAATGTCCATTTATTCATGAAAGATTAAAACTAATCCCACATCCTATGGAATTAGGTACATAAATTTAGACGATTTTCTTTGTCATGTTTTTATAATCATCAATATTATATCTTTAGATCACTCCTTCGACCTTTACATTATGTCACTAATCATTTAGTGACCAACATGATCCAATTCATAATTCAACTAGGAGACAAAGACTTCTTGTTCCTTTAGCATCAATAATTATCAATCATATGATTAGAATTCAATCATATTCATAGGATGCACATTAGGACTTGTATATGTACATCCTTAAATTTAACAATTGCTCATGACACTTGCACATGTAGGGGTGGCAATTCACCCAGAGGGGCGGGGATCCCTATGGGGATTCCCTGGCCAGGGCCTCGACCTCGGGGTTTTTTCCTCCTTGCGGGGTCGGGATCGGTTGAAAATTTTGCCCTGAGGGTTTTTCGGGATCGGGGTCGGGGATCGAAGTCCCCGCCCCACGGAGATCCCCGCCCTGAATAATATATGTTATATTTATTTTTTTGACCATGTATATCTTATTTCACAACTTAATATTTATTTATGTATTGATCCATGTAGATATAAATGATAATAAATAAATCTTATATGATGTTGCACTATATTGAATTATCATAGCTCAAATTAAAAATTAAAAATAATTTTAAAGAACATCATTTTATTGCTATAATATTTAGCAAAAAAAAAGGATTGAAGATTTGCGTTCCCGCGGGGAATTCGGCGGGGACGGAGATCGGAAATCAATTTGTCCCCGTACGGGGGATCGGGGACGGGGCCTGGGGACGGGGGCGAGAGGGGCGAGTGGTGGGGCGGGGATGGGATGGATACTCCCCACCCCCGCCCCGCTCAGGTGCCACCCCTATGCACATGTTTTCTTGGATCGTCGACTTTATAAACTTAGAAACTTAAACCTAAAAGACCTAAGAATCTATAAAGCTGCTAGGCTCTGATACCATCTAATATGTAATGCCCCGAAAATGACATTGTGCACGTGGCCGAATCGATATTCGACACGCGGCTCGATGCTTCCTAGGATGCCACGTCGATATAAAACTTTCTTCTTCATCTTGACCTACAACAAGAATAAATATAACACTAAGGCTTAATATCAATCAATAAAATTAATAATAATTAACTAAGTGATCATATACTTAACTTCACCATGTGCAAGGTCAATCGGTCATGAGCTTGATTATCGATTTCAAACCATCATTGATCCTCAATTTGATCAACCACCTGCAGGATATGTGTAGGGGAAATTCATCTCATGAGCTTGCGCCCAATATGTAAGTCGTAACAATACGAATGATACGTTGTCATCCTTTAGTGTTCTTTGATTAAAAGTTATTGTAATAATAAGACAATAAAATATCCTAATTCAATTTTTAGCATAACATACATTATATGCATCAATAACAATATAACAATAATAATGACAATCTATCAATATGGTCAATATATTTCTAATCATGACTTTGCATAACTTTTATGCATCAATGAAATAATATCAATTAAGTCGTTATATCTTGGGACTTTAATCATTTCATAGCAATAACAATAACTAACATGAACACTCAATACATTAGGCTTCTTAATGTTCAACATCAATAACAATAGTGTCCATGCTAGTCTTATTTTGTTTGTTGTCGTTTGATGACCGGAAGTCTCCTTTGTGACTTCCTTAATCCGTCCCCATATGAAGTCATCCCCATACAATATCAATATGGATCAGTGATCCATCAATGTCAATCAATCGATAGGTTCCATGAACCTCAATCCGTCAATCATCAAATAGACAACTCTATATTCAATTCAATCAATTTTAGTTAGCCAATTCGATAATTGGATATTGTGATAATATGACATCATTATGGTTAGCTAAATCATGGGACACACTAGCTCTCATGGACTTTGAACGAATCAATCCACAAATCTCATGTCTAGGTCAATACAATATGAGGACAAGTCCTCCAATTCGACAAGTGTCAAATTAATTCGTCCAATTATAATTTCAACAAATCGATACATTAACCATTAATAATTTAACATATTACGGCTGAGCATGCAACACGTGAACTAGGTTATCAATCATTGGACTTGATAACTTTAAATACTATACGATAAAATGATATGGGTTAGGGTCGGTTGACCCTTTCCCAGGTCGATCGATCGACTCCCATAAGGGGGTCGTCCGACTTGAGGATCGATCGAGCAATGCATCGACTGACATTCTATTCTGATGTCATTTGACATCGGCCGACATGAGGATCGGTGGAACCCAATTCGATCGGCCTTTGCTTCTAAGGTCATTTGGGCACGAACGACTTTTGATCGGTCGAATCCAATGTCACCCAGACCCGATAGTCGATCGAGCCTCCCCTAAGGTCAGACGACTGACTTTTGCGAAGTTCAGAAATATAAAAGTGAACCTAAAATTTTCTCTAAGTTATCGATATCGATCAATACATATAAAAGTGAACCTAATATCCTAATTTCAATATATCATAACAGCGATTTCTAAAGTAGTTAACTCATCATGTAATTCATGGATTATAGATATGATTTCAAGAGTCTCACATAACATCCTAGGATCACATATACTTGTTGTCCAAATGATTCTTAGCAATAATGACATCAATTACCAAGCCTTTAGGCATACATCTCATGAAAATATCAATTTTAGCATGTATCACAACTTGACTTCTCATTAATCTTCTATTCACCACTTCATTTATATAATTCCAAAGCATATGAAACTAACTCCATTTGAAATTATATTTAAGCATCTATGTTCATCTTAAATATCCACTTATAATAATATTTTTCAATTAACTATGTATTTTACAAAATAATCATGATATAGTTCGGAACAATTTGATAGTGTCTCGGTATCTTGATCATAACTCACAAAATATAACGCAGAACCAGGTGAAACTAATTTCTATGCAAACTAGACCTCAATATCTACGTTTTTCTATAATACAAGATTTTTAGACAACTATTACCTAGTCAAACTGACCTCGAAATAGAAGATACAAAATTTGAATAGAAATCACATGTTGTTATATTTCAATAAACCAAACATATTCATATGAATCATGGTTTCTTAAGCTAATCAATAATAGTTATCTTAATCCATTATCATATTTATAATCATAAATAAGAGGGATTAAAATATCCCCTCACATATCTTTCCATAGTATTCTCCTTTCCTATCATGTTGCCTTAGAAATTCGATCTTCTTTTTCCTACAACAATCATCTTTCTTCTCTTTATTTCTTCCTCTCTATGGCAGCTCCAAAACCTTCATTGCTAAATCAATGGTGAGAGAAAACTTCATAAAATGGTTTCGTGGGCAGATTCATCAAAGAGCCATGAAACAAAGTGGATGAAGAGAGAGTTTTATATTGTTATTTAGTGGATTTTGGGTGAGTGCTTAAGTTGAGAGCTCATTGGTGTAGGTTTGCTAGTGAATTCTGAGGTCATCATCCACTATGACATAATATATTTTAGGATTATTTTCGCTATCACCCCTTGTAATGTATCTTTTTTTCACGAACGATCCCAAACTATAATTTTACTAATTTTAGTTCATAAACTAATCTCGCTTTGATATTTTAGTCCTAACATTATATTTTTGTTATTTTTTTTGTTAAAGTTAATTTTTTATATTTACTAAATGATATTTGTACCCTTATGTAAAAGTTTAAAATAATGTTTATCTTTTATTATTTATTTTGTTAATCTAATAAAGGATTAGCAAAAGAGTATAAGTGTTTTAAACTAATAAATAATAAAAGATAAAAAATATTTTAAACTTTTACATAAGGGTACATGTGTCATTTAACATATATGAAAAATTAACTTTAATAAAAAAATTAACAAAGGACTAAAATGTCAAAGCGAAAATAGTTTTCTTTAAAGGAGCGAAAATCGTTTAGGGACTAAAATAGATAAAATTATAGTTTGAGGTTATTCGTGAAAAAAGATTATAATACATAGGGTATTAGTGGAAATAATCATATATTTTATTATTCTATTTTTTTCTGCAGGTATTACAGTATATAGCAATGGTACAAGTTACGTTGTATTTACATTAAATCCTTTAAAAAAAGTTTGGATAAAGTTTAACAAGTATATATTAACACACTACATATAATATAATTAGATATAAATTAAGCTCATATAGAGGATTACGGTTCAAGTTAGAACACACAATATAATGTGTATAACGTGTATATTCATTTGAAGAAAATGTGGCCCAAATTGTGTCAAGGTTGCTTGGAATTTTTGGGGAAAAAAATACATGATTACAAGAGAGGTCGTTTGCACCACCTCATAATTAAGTAATCATCAATATTTTTTTGCTTACCCTCGGGAAAATTTGGTGAAAGAGTTTGTTGGAATTCATGATACAAATCGAGGAAGTTGCAGGGACTCGCAAAATTGTCTATAGATCTTTTTTCTCGAATTAAGATATTAAAGTGTTTGGCGATCTTTTCTCAAAAAACTTTATGTTTAATTACAAAATGATCATTTTTTATTTATTTAATGAGAAGACTTTTATTAATAATTGACTGCATAAATCTACAAAAGAGAATAGGGTGTCCTTATTACTGTTCCTAAAATTTTAATAACACTTCATCTTACTCATTTTTACCCTTCTTTACTTTATAATAATAAATAACTTAATTAATCCTTCTTAAAAATTATTAATTTTTAATAAAATCAATCATATAGATTGATATTTTATCCCTTTAAATACTAATCAGATTTTTTATTGAAAAAATTATTATTTATTTACTTCATTACAACTAATTATTTATTATAATATATCATTTATATTTTCTTAGTCATACATTATAATATTTTTCTTGTTAATACCATACGTTTTTTTATGAGTGCCTAATATAATTTTTTTGTTAGAAGTACATTACAATTTTTTATCAAATAAAGTATAATATATAAATATTTATTATTCTTACATTACATATTCTTAATATTTTTTTTTCATCTTATATTTTGTTTTTTCAAAAAAAATGAAATATATTCGCTCGTGTTACTTTTTAGGATATCTAAAATATCTATATTAAATTTTAGGGATAAATACTAAATAATGAGTTATTTATAAAAATTAATCTAAATCAAATTAAAAATCACTCAGATAAATAATATATTATAATGATAAATACTTAGGTGTAATAAAACAAATAAATACTAATAAAATTATATTTTTCTCTTAAAAAATGTTTGCATTAATAGGAAAAAAATATTATAATATATTGCTAAGAAATTATATAAATAACACACACACACACACATACATATATATATATATATATATATATATATATATAATTATAGTGAAGTAAACAAATAGTAATACACTTATTAGAATTAAAGGATATATAGTATAAATATTTTTTTTTGGAAATATGTCAACTTTATGAGAAGTTAATGAAGTTAATAGTATGAAATAAATAAGGGTAAATGAGTGACGTTAAGATTTTGGTAGTGACGTTAAGAATGCCAGGAGGAATATCCAGATAATATATATGATATTGTTTGGTGCTTTTTTTTATAAATAAACATGAGAATCTGAATTATTATTTGAAATACTTATAAATAATAAATAGGATAATACATATTACTAATTATTTAATATATGATAATTATTTTATTAGATAATATAAATTATTAAATAATGTTAAGAGGTAATACAATAAATATGTTTATTAAAGGACTTCTAATATATTTTTTGGTTAATTGGGAAATATGTAAAATTTGAATGCAATGTACTACTTGTCTAATCATGAATTAAACAAGAAGATTTTTTTAAAAGTTCTCATAGTTTAAACCCAAGACCTAATACTATGGAAAATTTCAGTTCAATTTTATTTTGATGCATATCAGACGATTTGATAACGCATTAGGCATATTTTTACACAAAAAAATTATATCTTCTTAATTCATCCTCTTGTTAATTTTTCCTAACACTCATATATTGACAATGCTCCAAAAAGTTGTATCAATTTATAATGAGTCTTATTGTGAAATTAGTAATTTTTTTACACTAAAATTTAGGAGGATAAAGTAAAAAAAATTTGATTTTTACATACCAAAAATTTATGGAAAGAGACCATCTTTATTAATCTAAGCCTAAAGTCCATTCTAGAAGGACCACAATCACCATCTGCCGGTCATGTCCGTCCTTATTGTTTAGTTTGAGTTATCCCATTCAGTATCAAAAGTTTTTTTCATTTCGATCCATCTATTATTAGCATTTACTAATTTAATATTTTTATAAGTCACGACTAATTTTTTAAAATTTGAGACTATTTTTGTTTTTTAAAATATAATTTTGCTATCTAATTATGTGAATGATATAAAAATTGAAGAAAACAGGCGCGGGCGGTGATATATAGACGTGATGTATTGACAGGTTCTTCAACTCATAATAACTTCATCGGTAGACCTTGGGAATAAAAATTATAATTCTTCCTAGGACTGATATAATTTTTTACCACATGCATTTTTTTCAACAACTGTATATTTTTTAAAAAGAATATTTATCATCATTGAATTTGCAACGTGTTGTTTGGTCGTGTAAAAAAAATAATCTGCTACACATTCATGTCTCATTTTTAAATTATTTCATAAGAAGGACATAAGAGATAAAATTTAAATAAACGAATAAATAAATTATACCGATAAAAAATATTTAATTCATGAATCAAAGGCGTTGACTCAAGTTTCTCTTTTACTTTTGTCAATAATATTTTTTTATTTCTTGAGTTCAAGCTTTTATATATGTAAAATATTTTTATCTCAAAATTTCACTCGTTAGGTGTATAATTCGATACGAATATCAAATTAATCAAAGATGTAAATTAAAATTTTAACTCATGATCAATGCGTGCGTAATCATTAGTACGATATGAATTAATAAGATTTAAAGTCAACTTGAAGGTCCGATAATTTTAAAATATTTAATAATTATATCGTAATATTTTTTTATTAACATTTTTTTTACAAACAAATGTTTGACATCAATTTTTATCAAATAAAAATATAACATAATATATGGAAAAACATCATAAAATAATTATTTATTCTTATCTATATTTTTTTTGTCTTCTTTCTTTTTTTATCATTACAATGTATTTAAAAGAATTAAAATATTTTATGTTGAAAAAAAAATTGTTATGAAACACTTTTGATAAGCTGTGTTACTATAATTTTTTAAAACTTGAAAAAATTTTACAAAATTCTCATTTGAGGCAGAAACCTTGCTCGCTTGCATGACGCGATGAAGCCATTGCCACCAGCGGCAGCAGCCAACATGAATTGATTCAAAGACAGACAGACAGACAGACAGCTACCCAACTCCTAAATTTGGCCTTCAAATCTCGCCTGGAAGCTGTAGCGAACGTGCCGCTCGTCTCAGTAATGCGGTAGTACCACTCGCTTACATTTCACCACCACAATTTCCTTCGCCCTTCTCCCAACTGCTACACTGCACCAGAACTAAATGCCGCCATTAATGACCTCGTTCCCTGCTTCTGTCCACTCACATCCTCCCCCACAAAGACAATATATACTCCACATACCAAGTCATGAACCGACGGATGCACACGACACGACGAAAGCCCTGGAAGAGGAACAAATCGTCCTGCTCAACTCTGCCATGATTCTGAGCTCCTCATTCTGCGTGATGGACCCAAAGCTCCCTCATTACTCACTTGCCACCTGCTTCGTCGCCCTGTTGCTGCTGTTCCTCCCCTCTCCTTCCTCTGCGCAGCTGTCCTTCGATTTCTACTCGCTTTCTTGCCCCGACGTGGAACAGCTCGTCAGGAACGCCGTGCAGTCAGCCGCCGGCCTCGACGGCACGGTCCCGGGGAAGCTGCTCAGGCTCATGTTCCATGACTGCATGGTCGAGGTCTTCTCGTATCGTTTAAGATTTCTTCTGGTTGTCTCGGTTGCAGTTGCAGTTGCAGGACTGGTTTTGAACTGAATTGGCAATGTGTGCTGGGCTGTGGCCGCAGGGATGCGACGCGTCGGTGTTGATACAAGGGAATGACACGGAGAGGAGCGATCCGGGGAACAAGTCACTCGGAGGATTCGAGGTGGTGGATTCTGCGAAGAGGGCGCTCGAACTCTGGTGCCCCGGAACTGTGTCTTGCGCTGACATTTTGGTTCTGGCTGCGAGAGATGCTGTCGAGATGGTAAAGTTTGGATTTTTTTTTGGTTTCTTTCTGCTCGTTTTGACTAAATTTATTCCTTCAATACAATCAATTTAATGTGTGCATCCAGCGACCTTGAAGACTTGACTTTTAAGGCTGTAATTAATTTCTTAGGCTTCTTTCCTTCCTATCAGGATGCAATTATTGTTTTCACAATTGGAAAAGGATCACTTTGCCAAAGTCATTCTGTTTTTTCAATTCATCTGAGGATACTTGTCGCCTGAATAAATAACTTTTTCTTACCAGTAACCTTTTTTAATTTTCTTTTCTTTTTTACTTTTTGGTGTTTTGAACATTGATCAAATTAGAAAATATATACAGCAGGATTCATACATATGTACTATTCTTCTTGTTCCAGAATGTAACCAATAGTTGTTAAATTCATTGACGTCCAATATGAATGTTTACAGCTACATGAACACATTCTACCTTGCTGAGTTGGGAAATCTAAAGTTCTTTCCTTTAGCATCTTTTTCGATCAAATTGTAAGAGGAGCATGCAATGCATGTACTCGAGTTATTAAGATTCTGTGGTCTTTTTTGCCGCTGATTCTGCCGCAACTTTGCCTAAACAGATCTAGTGGATACTCTGCTGAATGTAAATCTAACATTTGGAAAGTTGAAAATTTAGTGGTACAATTTACCAGGTGCTTCTTGAAACATACACATCTTATATAAGGTTACCCCTCTTCCATCTCAACTCTAGTTGGACAGACAAATTAAGATTCAAAATTTCACTTTGACATGAGTACTAAGATTTTGCTGATGGATATTTCGAGTTCAATTAATCAGTTCATAGGAAGTTGGACCAAAACTAATATGACATACAGAGCATTTGATGCCCTCATTCACCCAAGTTTCTCACAGAAAATTGCAGACACCAGAACATAACATGAAGGGTTCAGGCACCACATTGATGTCTCAATTGAATTCTGACATGTTTATTACGCATTCAGAACCAATCATTCTTTATTATTCTCTTCAAACAAGATTGAGTTTGTTGCTTGTGGAACAATGTACTCAGTATTCCTAATCATTAGCTAATAGCTACTGATACTTTTGTGCCAAACATGACTGCTGTGCAGACAGGTGGACCATCAGTTCAGGTTCCACTGGGAAGAAGAGATGGTCGTCTTTCAACAGCCTCGAACGTCAGGCCGAACATACTCGACACCGGATTCTCCGTCGACGAGATGGTGAACCACTTCTCGGCGAAAGGACTATCCGCAGATGATCTAGTCACCCTTACAGGTGACAACACACTTGATCTAAATATTGAGCAGCCTCATCTCATGCAGCATTATACACTGTTCTTGCAAATGCAGAAATGCTTAATTTCCGCTGCATATGATCAGGCGCACACACCATTGGCCTGTCGCACTGCAACGCCTTCAGCGAGCGGTTCAAACAGGATTCCAGCGGAAACTTAGTTCCGGCCGACAGCTCCATCGATCAGGACTACGCAATGCAGCTGAGCAGGAAGTGCCCTGCCGGTGCGAGTGCCAGTGTTACAGTGGACAACGACCCTGTGACACCTTCCTCGTTCGACAACCAGTACTTCAGCAATCTCCTGGCAGACAAGGGCCTGATGCAGACCGACGCAGTTCTAGCCAGCGACCCGAGGACCAAGGACAAGGTGCAGGCCTTCGCAGAGGACCAAGACGGCTTCTTCACGAGCTGGGCGGAGTCGTTCGTGAAGCTCTCGGCTGTCGGCGCCAAGACCGGCGACGAAGGCGAGATTCGCACGTCTTGCATGAGTGTGAATAGTTGATCAAATGTAAAGGATAAATTATAGCAGAATTGGTCTGAATCGATTTGTTGTTGTCAGTGTGTTCTTCAGTGTAATTAAATCGTAAAAAAAACATTTCTTTATTGATGTGGAATATGATTGCATGCAGTAATTAAGATGATTCATTGTAGGAAATCAGTGGTGAAGAATAAAGGAATTTTGTGATAAGTCTAGAGAGAGCTTTCGGCTATGTGTTACTGTGCTGTGCTGTGCTGTGCTGTGTTTTGTCTCTGCGAATGAGACATGAAGCACCATGATCTTGGAATTGTCTACATCGACTGTTCCAGCTAATTGCTATTAATACTAATTTATATTTGTGATCTGGAGAACAATGCGTTGGTTGTGTCCTGTCTCTTCCTCCTTTTTCACTTGTTAATTTGTTCAACAAGAAAAAGCGGCCATTGATTGCAATGTGCCAAAAACAATAAATAAATAAATAATATAATATAATATAATATAATATACAATGTTTAAGTTTTTTTTAAAAAAAAATTATTAAAATTTAGATGACACTCAAGTTTCTCAACTTCTTGATACATATATGCTTGATCCAAATATTTACGATCATGAATGTAGAGATGGATCAGTCGCAACTCAGCTTGACACGTCACTTTGAATCGTGATTGAGTTGAATCAGGTCNATATATATATATATATATATATATATTATAATTGTTTAATTAAATAAATATTACACACAAATTTTTTGGTAGTTAAGATATTCATTTACTTTCTCAGTAAGGGATCAAATTATCTATTCAACATAATTTTGGTTCATATTAATATATACTAATTATAACTATAATAATAATATATTTTATTGTTTAGTTATTAACTTATCAATTTATGATATAACTAAAATATATATCTTATTGTAGCAAAAAAAAAATTCTTTAAAAACATCAAATAATTTCAAAAAAAAAACTGATCTAACATGACACAACTCTACCAAGTTCTGCACAGCCAGCAAATCGAATTCCAGCCAAACTACCTTAATGACTTCTTTGGCACGCCACTACTTGTGCACGAGCATAAACACGTTCATGTAGCATGCACGATAGGGAGGTAAGAGGTTAATGTTCTTTTAGCAATAAGATGCATGTTAAAAAAAATGTCAATATGCACGTCTATTTAAAGGAACACATGAAAGTCTAATTTATAGCAAAGATATGTTTACATTTTCAAATATGCATTTTAGGCAAATTTTACGTGTATAAAATATAATCGATATATTTATATATATATATACATGATGAATAGAATTTTATGTTTAATTAAAAAATAAAGCGGGTAATATACACACGAATAGAATCTTATGCTTAACATAAAATAAATCAACAAATTATATATATGACAGTACACATAATATATCTTGTTGCATGAATGAAATATTATTCCATGTCGTTGGCAATTGAGTGTTTAATCTTTGAACAAGTAATTGGGCCAAAGGACCATAACGGATGGGTCCATACAAATTTTTTTGGATCAATAAATTGACAACAGGATAAGAAATGCAATTTTATAAGAGTACGATTATGCCTACTTCTAATAGGCTAGTGTAGCTCAGAAACTAATACTTAGTCTTTGGCACTTATAGACAAATAAACAAAAGTAAATGTTTCGAATACCGAATAGAATTTTGATTATATTAAAATTTTAGTCAAAATAATTAATAAATAAGTTTTGAAAGTGAAGTTTAGAGATTAGAAAATAAAATACTATAAGGCATGAGCTCCTCCCTCAAATTATAGAATTAATAAAATTAAATAATTTTCATTTTTAGAGTATGTAATTTTAAGTAGCACTTTATATATTTGATCATTAATATTTCACATTTCTATTTTTCTTATCAAAATAAATGCAATTTATGTTTTAAAAAATGGTTATTTTTTTCTTTGTCATGATAATATATATATATATAATTATAATGTTATATCTGAAAAAATAACATAAATAGTTATTATGCTGCACCAAAAAGATATATCATGCATACATGTCTATTTACATTATTATCAATTAATTCATCCGTAATATTTACAATCAAATTGTCTGTTAATATCTAATCTTTGATTAAACAACTATTATTAATAAAATCATTATTCACTAATTGAAATATTAATTTTAGCAAATTGAGCTTTTTTTTCTAATATTCTTAGACGAGGAAGGAAGACTCCATTATTCTCGTCAACTGGTTAACATTATGTACGATCAATTTAGTTCTCAAGAGTCAAATTCAGAAGATGTTTAAAACTTTGAAACATCATTTTGATTACTATATTCGGGAGCCAATTTCGCTTTCTCAAAACCCTAAAGAATAATAATTTTAAGGCCAACTTACATAATATAACAATTTCAGAAGCTATTTGCTAACATGAATTTTATATAGTAGCGACATGATCACTTAAGCATATAACATAACAATATACTATAATTGCAATAAGAATTTTTTTATGTAAAATTAAAGTTGTTTGGCAATTAAGAAAAAAAAAGATTGGGATGGACGATTTAATAATTCCGAGGCATAGAAATTTTAAACTGAGTTTGAGGTCATATACCATGATAATAAATATGAGGTTCATATTTGGAAATTTTTTTCAAACTCAAACTAGTTTCACTTTTAAGTATATTTTTTGACCGAAGTAACTTTATTCTAGAAGAAAACCATTTGGATAAAACCTCCTCGACCAAATTTTTAATGCTTTTTACTTTTTATTTGTATGATATTTGGAAGGCAAGAAATGATGTTTATTTTAATTTTATCCAAGCAATTGTGACCGGGTCAGGTGTCAAGCCTAGACTAGTTATAATGAAACTTTTACTTTCCATATCGATAGATCTGATTCGGGTGTGTTGGGAACCCTCGCCTCACTTTTGTTTCAAAATGAACACAAATAAATCTTACATAGGACCTAATAAGGTGGGGAGTGAATTTTATCATAAGAGCTATTAATCAATCTTTCTTTGAGTATTTTTTTACCTCTGCCCTGGCAGCTGAATCATAATATAACGCCATCAAAAGTTGCTCTAAATACTTATTCGAATTCGCTCTTGGAAACGTTATTCATGTTTAACTTAACTTGATTTTGTACTTTTATGTGGTCAATAACTTGTACACGTATGTGAAAATTAACATAAATTAAAACTTTACATTGCGAAAGACTTCATAATATAAATGAGGACTAAGGTCAAGTACTTTCTATTACAACTCTATTAATTCACTGTAGGTAGACTTAGTCTAAATCATGTGCAATCATCTTGTGTCGTCATGAACATCGTCGTCTATGTCACCGTCATTATTATTTAGCCATGTATGCCACCAGGAACTAGATGCAGGAGAGAAAAACCTATCGTAAGCTTTCACCCAGTATGTAAGACTCATATAGGGTAAAAATAAAATATAATAAATAAAATACTTAAAAAATAATTATTTACCTTGCTCGTGAAATATATATATATATATATATATAATATGTAAGCAAAAATCAATCATAGGCATGCATAATCAATCATAACATTGAGCATCCAGCATCTTATTATTTCTTAGGACCATAATGTACTGAACTTTCTTTTGCTTTCATTTTTGTATCTTTATTTTTCTTGCTTTCTTTCTTTCATTCTTGGTTTTATTCTTTGTTTTCTTTCTTTCATTCTTTCTCGAACTTTCTTTCTTTCTTTCATTCTTTGCTTTCATTCTTAGAAATTATCTTTTAACTTATTTCATCTTTCAACTTTTATCATATGTAGAGCTCTTCATCTTTTAAGGGAGCTTCATGACACTTTCTTGTATGATGGTAAGTGGATGTATATCACCATGACGATCTTATATGGTGGGCAGACATTTCTATATGGTGGAAGTTCCAGATTCGCAGCACAGGGTGGAGAGTCCCGTTCTACAGGAATAGTGACTAAGTGTTTTGCCTTCACGGTCATAGGGTTTCACTGTTTTGTCTTCAACTACACCCCTTGTCCCTACCTTTAACTTTCGTTCTTGCTCCCTTTGACAATCAGTGCACATGAAGTCCCATAACTTTCATCTTTTATCTTGCTTCTTTATAACTTTCTTCACTTTAACTTATAATTTTCTTCTTAAATCTTTCTTTAATAAGCTTAGCATCATCATCAATACATGCATGAAAACATTCAATCAATCATCTTCTGGAAAACGGGCAGCGTCGAGAATAGACGCAGTTCGTTTCCAATTGGCGAGATAAATGGGTCGTGTCAAGGGGCGACATGGGTCGTTTCCTCCTTGATCATCATCTTCGTGCAGCTCGTGTTGCTGATGTCATCCTCTTGCTTGACATGGTCTGATTTTAGTAATACAATACAGTCGAAACACGGTCCGAGCTAGCATGCAACACGTCTGTTTCATGAAGTCCATTAACTTTTCTAGGGTTTTTAAAATAGACGAACCCTAATCTTGCTTTAATAAGAACTTTGCATCAGATAGAAAAATCATATCTTTCTTTACTTTCATAGTTAAAATGATTAAAACAAGTAGAGGAAAATAGTTAAATATTCTACCAATCTTAGGGCATGATTTCTATTAATAAGTCTTCGCTTAAACATAATCTTCTTTACTTTCATGAAAATAATAAAACAGAAAGAGGTAGATAATTTCATCTCTCTTATAAACCTTAAGATATAATCTCTATTAATAGAGTTTTCATAAAAGTGGAGAGAAATAATGCTTTTAATTATTTGATCAAATCATCAAAAACATGTAGAGAAATAATCCAATTTCTCTACTAACCTTAAGACATGATTTCAATTAATAATTCTTAAAATAAACATAATCTTCTTTTACTTTCATGAAAATATTAAAAATAGGTAGAGATAAATCATCTTATCTCTCCTACAAATTCTAAGGATCCCCCTTACATATTTTTTCCATTTTCATAGACTTTCTCTATTTCTCTTAGGTTTTTCCTTATTCTTCTTTTGTATTGATCTCCTTTGATGCTTCTCCTACATAATCCCCATGAGAGAAGAGAGAATAAAGATAAATTATTTTTGTCTTACCTTAAGACCTTGATGGGGAGAGGAGAGAAGAGAGAGAGAGAGAGAGAGAGAGGAGAGAGAAATCCTTCTAACATAAATTATGAGGGTTTAGAATTTCTTCTCAAGACTTATTTATAAGGATAGGTCTAGGGTTAGTAGGAGTTGGATTTGAATTTCAAAATTTACTATAAATTCAAATTCATATTTAAATCTAAATTCAATTTTTTCTTTTCTTTTTCTTTGCTTTCATTTCTGTCGTTTCCTTTATTTTTTTTCTTTTTTTTTAAAATTTTGGGGCGTTACACGTAAAGTATGCGACATGAGATATAGATATGCAAACGCTAAAAAATTCAGCAGATGATATTAGAATCGGACTCAATCAATCTCATACAAATAATAAAGAAGCAGATGAACTGCCGATGGAGACTCAAAAGTCTACTTCTCATATCAAACATTTGGAACCTACTTATGTCAAAAACACTAGGAAACATCTTGACGATTTCTAGACATCATCATTGAAGCACACGTAAAAGCTCAAGAACATGAGATGAAGAGTGGTTTTGGGGGGAAAACTAAAACTAAAATTTCATTATAAAAAATGTCTCCGACTAATTCCCCTTCTCTTGCCTTTTATACTGTACATAAAAAAATATCTCGATCGTGGCACGAGCGGGCGTCCATTGATCGAGAGATCAATGGAGCGGACGTCCGGTGGTCGAGCGCGCGGGCGTCCATTGATCTTGATCAATGGAGCGGACGTCCGGTGGTCGAGCGGACGGGCGTCCATTGATCAAGAGATCAATGGACCGGACGTCCGTTGCAGGATAACAGAAATAACTAACTTAATATTACAGGTAAAAATAAAAGAAATTGTTACATCCTCAATTCTATCAACACTCCCCCTCAAGTTGGTGAGTGATAGACGTCTAGCAATCCCAACTTGTGCATAAGGAAGTCATGTTGATGTCTCCTTAACACTTTGTTAATAAGTCTGCAAGTTGATCTTTGATAGACACATGCTGTAGTTGAATTAACCTTTGTAATACCTTTTCCCGAACAGAAAAACAATCCACTTCAATGTGTTTCGTGCGCTCATGAAAAACGAGATTCTCAGTAATCTGTATGGCAGATTTGCTGTCACTAAGAACTTTGCACGACTTGTTTATAGGCAATTACAGTTCACTAAACAGGCGTACGAACCACATTATCTCTGCTGTAATGAGAGCAATACTTCTAAACTCTGATTATGCTGAAGATCGGGATACAGTAGATTGTTTTTTTTATTTCCAAGAAACAAGTGATTCTCCAATCTTTATGCAGAAAGCTGATACTGGTTTCTTAGAGAAAACGCATGAGGCCCAGTCTACATCACAAAAACCTATGAGCTCATTACTCTTGATCACTGGAAAAAACAGACCTTTTCCAGGAGAGGATTTTAGATAACAAATGACTCTCATAGCTGCTTCAAGATGTGATTGTTTTGGATTGTGCATGAACTGACTTAAATGCTGAACACAGAAAGTAATGTTTGGCCGAGTTTGTGTCAAATATATTAACCTCCCTATAAGTTTTTGATACTGCACAAGTTCAGATAAGAGTTTGTCTGCAGTGAAAAACTTTTTTTTTCTTTTGTACACACAAGCTTTGATCATATTCAAACGTTGTTAACTTCATATTCTGCTCGAGGGGAGTAAAGACAAGTTTTGAACCAGTGAGTCTCACATATGAAAGAAGTTTTAGTGTATATTTTCTTTGAGTCAGAATAATTCCCTTCTTTAAACGTAAAACTTCCATGCCCAAAAATATTTGACCTCACCTAGATCCTTGATTTTCAGGTTGGAACTAAGAATTGACTTGGCTTCTTCTATTAATTCACTGCTATTGCCGGTTACTAGTATATCATCAATATACACTAGAAGACCAACATATGAACAACCAACCATTTTAGTAAACAATGTATAGTCATCTCTACTTTGAGAAAAACCAGATTGCAGCAAAATTTCAGTGAATTTTAAGTTCCATTGGCGAGAGGCCTGTTTCAAACCATATAGAGACTTTTTCAACTTGCATACTTTAACTGTATTCTCATTCTGAATCTTTAATCCTGGAGACAACTCCATATAAACTTCCTAAAAAAGATCCCATTTAAAAAAGCATTGCTAACATCCAAGTGATACACTGGCCATCCATGTTGTGCTGCTGAAATTAATAATGCTCTAATAGTGACTGTTTTG
>LTAE01000613.1:30331-76942 GCA_001647135.1 Pontederia paniculata
TCAGAATTTGTCAAAGTCTCTTTCTGTACAACAAAAGGAAAAATGTTTTCATAAAACTTCACATCCCTGCTGACAGTAATTTTATTAGTCTGCAGATTTAAAACTTTATATCCCTTCTGAGTTGATGAATAACCTAAGAACACACTCATCAATGCTCTTTTGTCAAACTTATCTGACACAGTTTTATTTGTTATAAAGCAAAGACACCCAAACACTTTTAAGTGTACTTAATATGGTGTTTTACCAAAGAATTTTTCAAAGGGTGTTGAATTGTTTAATACATGTAAAGGCATCCTATTAATCAAATGTACTGAAGTCTGAACTGCCTCACTCCAATATTGAATTGAAACTTTTCCTTGAAAGAGAATGACTCTTGTTGTCTCTAAGATATGTCTATGTTTTCTTTCGACTAGACCATTCTGTTCTAGAGTGTACACACAAGAGCTTTGATGTAAAATTTATTTTGCTGCAAAAAAATTATCAGAAGCTAGATTAAAATATTCTGAACCATTGTCTGTTCTGACCACTTTAACTTTGGTGTCATGATGATTTTCCATGAGGGTAATAAATTGTATCAATGTAGGTGTGCGCTGTGATTTAGATTGCAACAAAAACACCCATGTGGGTCTACTATGATCATCAACAACTGTTAGAAAATATCTATTGCCATTATGAGTAGGAATTTTATAAGGGCCTCATGTATCAATGTGTAACAATTCAAGGTTCTTCTTACTTCTGTCTTTAGGAAACACATGATAAGGCAACTGAGTTTGCTTTGCCAAAGGACATACAGTACAATTCAGTTTAAAATTTGAATCACATTTTCTAACTGCTGACAGAAACTTCAATTTTTCCAACAGGAATATGTCCCATCCTCTGATGCCAAAGATGCAAATATGAAACTCCAGTTAAAGCTTTAGTTACATGGAAAGATGATTTGCTCTCTACATTGTCCTCTAGGTAGTAGAGTCCTTTCTCCTTCCTACCAATCATGTTCTCCCTCCCACTAAACTGAATAGTGCAAGATTCAGAAGTAAAGCAAACTGAACAAGATAAGCCTTTAGTAAGCTGTGATGCTGATACTAGATTGAACTTGAATTCAGGAACAAAAAGAACATTAGTTAACTTCAACCCTAAATTTGTTAGGTAAGTACCCACATGTGAAACTCGTGAAGCACTACCATTAGGTAGAATCACAGAATTATCACCTTGTAATCTCCTTGTATCTGTGAGTCACTCAACATGAGATGTCATGTGATTTGAGGCTCCAGTATCTAAAATCCATAGTCTAAGTGATTTATCATTGGACTGCAAATTAGTACCTGCCATGTTTACTACATCATATGATGATCCTGCTTCTTTGTACTGCTCATCTATAAACACTGACATATTTGCTATGTGAACTGATTTTGCTGAATTTGAAGTTGAATTATTTGTTGTTATCACATCATTGTTAACATTTCCTTGTACGGGATAAATTCGCATGCTATTTACTTTGTCAAACTTTTCCTTCAGATCTTTCCATACTACACAAGCATCTTGAGTGTAAGTAGCTTTACTAACTATGTCTTTTGAAATAATATTCGTGATCCAAGAAACAACTAAAGCATTGCATATTATCCATTGTGAATGTAATGATTTATCAAACTGATCAATCTTGCAAGAACCATCCACAAACCCTTGTTTGTTTTTCCCAATCAAGGCATTATACATGACACTACTCCAGATTACATAATTGGTAGAATCCGTGAATTAATAAAAAAAATAGGAGAATCTGATCCACTAAGATAAAGAGGACTTGTGACATCAATTATTGATGAGAGAGAAATCGATGAACTAGAAGAAGCCATTCGTGAATCTCTATCAACAAATGAAGAAATATTTGGCAATTCAGAAATATGAACAAGAAACCAGAAAACTATGCAATATGACTAGATCAAACCAGGAAACTATACAATCTGATCAGATCTGCGAAGATAAGAAAAGCTGCAGTGATCGTCAATCCTTCTGCTCTGATACCATGTCAAAAACACCAGGAAACATCTTGACGATTTCTAGACATCACCATTGAAGCACACGTAAAAACTCAAGAACATGAGATGGAGAGTGGTTTTGGGGGAAAACTAAAACTAAAATTTTATTATCACAAATGTCTCCGACTAATTCCCCTTCTCTTGCCTTTTATATTGTACATAAAAAAATATCTCGGTCGTGGCACGAGCGGGCATCCATTGATCGAGAGATCAATGGAGCGAACGTCCGGTGGTCGAGCGTGCGGGCGTCCATTGATCTCGATCAATGGAGCGGACGTCCGGTGGTCGAGCGGACGGACGTGATCAATGGACCGGACGTCCATTGTAGGATGACAAAAATAACTAACTTACTATTATAACTATTATAGGTAAAAATAAAAGAAACTATTACATCCTCAATTCTCTCAACAACTTATATTTTTGAAAAATATAATTTATTAACAGGTTCCTCGATATGCTAATAGGACTAGAGACTTTCTTGCAAAAACAGATCCGCAAGAGAGTAACGA
Source organism: Pontederia paniculata (assembly GCA_001647135.1). Taxonomy (NCBI): domain Eukaryota; kingdom Viridiplantae; phylum Streptophyta; class Magnoliopsida; order Commelinales; family Pontederiaceae; genus Pontederia; species Pontederia paniculata. Next base: position 32,874 of record LTAE01000613.1, read on the forward strand.
TTCATTTTGAGAGGAAGAGGCTCCTCTTTCCCTCCTTCAATATTTTTTATCAAGATTCTTATGTTAATCTAATTTAAATAGATGTCATTTTTTTAAAAAGAATATGCATAAAATTGGTAAAAGTATGCTGCGCACTGGCACAAACAAATGGTTGGAAGTTGATTGTGGATAGGAAATAGAATCTAATGATATCTTGTGAACATTCCACAAGAAATTAATCATAATTCTAACAATAATGTTTTCTAGATACAAATATAAGATGGTTCTTTCTCGGCAGTTTCCATTTCGTCCATAAATTGAAAGGCTCCTTTTTCCAAATTTGAAAGGTGCTGTGAGGATTAAAGCGACTGTGTTCTAAAAGCTGTGAACATTTTGCTCTCTTTTCACAATTGCACTCAAACACGGGGGAAGAGGACACGAGTTGTACCCTTGGTTCATTTTTTGACATGTTGCCCCAGTGACAGGCAAATCTAGTGACCGCTCTGATCCAATTCGCATAAACAAAACTATCCACCACAACACCTTTGTGGCACGGCGAATCACTAAAAGGAAAAGGTCTCCGGCACATCCCTCTCTCCTTACCGAGATCTCAGTCGGCGGAGAGCGGCGCCACCACCGAGAAAAAAGCGCCATTAGAGCTCGTAAAAGTAAAGGTAATGGCACTAATTGACTCTAATTATAGCGCCCACCTGCTGCAACAGTGGTACGCAGCAGCTCACAAGCCCCTGCTGCAGGGTGGAACAGGGGGAGGGAACGTTTTGGCCCGCCAAAGTTTGTGGATGCTGCCATGGCGAACTGTGCGGTCGGTTTCAGATGGTGATGCTACATGCGGCCATGCAACTTGATCATTTATCATATCAGTGTCGCCAAAATGGTGCCTCTGATCCACCATGGACTCATTCTGGTAGCAAATGGACAAACGATGTATTAACTAAGCTATGCTTGTCCTGTGTCCGAGTGTTGCAATAGGATCCCTTTGCTTGATGACAGCTCGAGGGACTGTAGAAATATGAGTTACAGTGGCTCTATGCACTATGCTGAAAACCAATTCACAATTGGCAGATAAAGACGTGAGTGATCAATCCAAGAGAGCAGCAGCAGCAGCAGCAAGGTGGTGCGAGAAAGCTGAGTCATCTGTCGTGTCTTGTGCTGTTCACGGAGAGAGATGCAGATCGGATCGATACAGAGACAGGAATAGGAACAGTGGCATACGCCGGTCGATGTGGGGGACGATGCCAGTCGTCCCTTCGCTTGTCTCCACCTCCATTAAAGACTCCCAGTACACGTGTGAACTTGTTCTCATGCAACTCGACTTCCCAAGTTATACAAAAAGTTACACCTCTTTCTCTCACCCAGACCGGTCAAAGCAGTGTGTAATCACAGTCTTAAGCTGAGCCCGTTGCCATGCCGCCTGCGTGATGCGATGGATCACCCATGCAGCTGTACATGGCACAAATGGCACCTCTTGAATTAAGTCCCAAAGATCGCCGTCTTTACTAAAGAAAACATCTTTTGGTTCACTAATCGATGTGACACAGCGGAGAGTTTTTGCATGCAGGGCTGTGAGGTTTAAGTTTACATCAACAGCCATCAGTCAGTCACAGAGCTACATGTTGTTTGCAATGGTTTTAGTTAGATCAACGTGCAGAGTTAATTCCAAACACAAGGTTAAGGTTTCTTTCGCTTCTCGGGCATGCAACGAGAGGACTGAGCGGAGGAGAGAAGGAAAGCTGAATAGAGAAGAGGAACCAACGAAGGGAAGGAATAATGAGCACTCGTTTCTTCTTTATGCGTCATGTTCTACTTTTGTCTTGCTCTTATACCTTTATCCAGGTACAATATTTTTATTGATGCATGCCAATAAATTATATGCTTAAGCATGGAAGGATGGGCAGGCAGTAACGGCAGCAAGCCGTGGATCTTGAGAGATCTGAGGGAAAGCGATGGAAGAGTTTTGAACTCATATCCTTCCATAGTTCCACTGTTTCATTATGCAGACGATTTAGTAAAAAAATAATCATCAATTCACATGTATGGTGCATTGGAGCTTATAATACTTTTTTATTATAAAAAAGGCAAAAAATAAATAGAAAAAAAGACTACAAGAAATAAATGTGTATCTTTAATCTCTACCATGGAGATAACAAACAGTTTAGACGGTGGAGCTTATAATATTTGGCTGTTCAAGATATTGTGTGAGCTTGACCTCTTCTTCGGACATTCCATGTCTGGTTCCGTGTTGTGTTACGCTTTCATATACTGGTCTCGAAGCTCGATTCCAAGCTCTTCTACTGTGCGCCATAATATATAACTTTCTCTCTCCTCTTCCCTGTTTTCTCTCCCCTACGCACCGAGTCCCCAACTCCCCACCAACTCCCTTTTAGGTATTTATCTCTCCTCGTCTAAATATTTCATTTTGCCACCTTTTTCTAAATTTGTTGGAAACCAGAGCCCCTAGTTTTACTCGAGTAATAGTAGTACTACGACAGTAGTCCATCGAACCAATGCCTTAATACACGATGGCGCAAATGACCACAATGTTCATGGCATCTTCCACCCCCTCCGTGGCATGGTGCACGCGACACGGGGGCCGCTCGGGTTATATGAGAGAGAGAGAGAGAGAGAGAGAGAGAGAGAGAGAGAGAGATGTATAGGGTAACGTGTCGATGGTGGTCCAAGGGTTGGGCGGGCGAGGAGACGTGGGGTCGTAGCCTTGTTGGGTTGTGGTCGCCAGGCCCAGGCACATGGGGGCTCTCAGTAGCAGACATGTAATGGAGAGAGATAGAGAGGTCTTCCCTGCAATTTCCTGCTGCAGCAGTCCTGAGAAAGAGAGAGAGAGAGAGAGAGAGAGAGAGAGAGAGAGAGAGAGAGGTCTTTCCTGCAACTTACTGCTGCAGTAGTCCCTGCTGCTTCTGCAGCAGCTGCTGCTGGTAAATATTGAACACTCATTACATTGGCATTACTTGGTCCCAAGTCCTTGCTGCCCTCGCAAGAACACACCAACCGAAGAAAGAAATTGAAGGAGGCCAACATTTATTTTACATGTTTGAGTACTCTTTTTGCACTCAAAATGTACATGTAGTCTCCTATGTCTGGCCACCCATATCGCATGCAGAACTTTGCAGTGCAGAGGGCGAGTTCTGGATTAAAGGCCATTAAATTCACATCTCACTTCCCACACCCCCTAGGAAGAGAAAACAGCAGAGGTGCAGCTCAACCACATCACAGCAAGGAAGGAAGAGAGAGAGAGAGAGAGAGGAGAGAGAGAGAGAGAGAGAGAGAGAGCTTATGGATACGTAAAATCCGGGCAGAGTACGTTTGTTGATTTCCAAATTCCTTGATTGCCCTCCGGCACAGAAGAATTCCCCACCCTTGCCAGTGTTGTACTCGAAGGTGGTCATGTAGAAAAGTCCCCTATAGCTGCTGTGGAGTCTCGGATTTGTGACTTTGATAAGGGCGATGTTGTCATTTCTTATGGAGTGGAAGTGTTTAGCTACAGGCCTCTAACAAAGAACTATTTCAAGGTCGGGAAGTCTCCTGCTACTGCTACTGCAGCTGCTGCGTAGTGGTGAAGAGAAGAAGAAGAAGAAGAAGCCAGAAGCGCGATTAATGCGCCGCGGTGGGTGGAGCTTCCACGGCGTGCTAGAGCGAGAACATTCAATTCGTGGAGTACTTCAGGTAACCAACTGGGTCCAATGGCGTAAACATCTCTCCCTCCCTCTTCTGTTTCTCTCTCCTGTGCTGTATAGTTTCTCACAGAACCGAATAAAACAGCGAAGCAGATATATATCCTCAGCGCGTTCTTCCTTCTCCTGCTTCTTCTACATCCCTGTAACTTCGTCTCCAGTGAAAGATGACACACGGAGGACGCACGGAGAAGGGACAGGAAGCACGGCTCGGCAGGAGGAGGAGGACAGGAAGGAGAAGCTAACGGCGGCCCTCAGCGCAGCAGCAATGGGAAACATGGAAGTCGACGGCGGAATGCTTCAGGAGGAGGTCTCGACAGATGAAGAAATGGATGACGGCGATGCTGCAAGTGCGGCGAGGACTTCCCTGTTCCGTTGATGGTTCGGGTGCGTGCGTGCGTGCGTGCGCCCGTGCGCGCGCGCGCCCGTGTGGGTTTGCGATGTTGGCACAATAGGCTCAATCACTTTGTTTCAGCTGCAGCTTTCTTTGCCTTTGCCTTTGCCTTTTTTTAAGATTTATTTATCCTCTCATTTGACTGCTTTCTTTTTGCATGATGATGATAGATATTGTTTTGTAATTGATGTGTTTTTGTTGGGTTGTTGCCTTGTGCTTGTTTTTGTTTGCTTTGTCCCCATCCTTTTGTTCTCATTGCCTTCATGATGGTTGCCAAGGACATGGGTGCTCATGTTCCTTTTCTGCTCTCCTTTTGTTTCTACTTATATGTATCATCATAGTGCTGTAGCGATTGATGACACTGTCCCTGGGGATTACAAGAAATGGGGCGCATGTGGCCGGTTGGCGCGGCGCGTTTGGCTCTTTACCCGCATGTTCATGACTTGCATCCCATTTGCTTGTTCTGGTTGGATGTGTTTTGTTCGCCACCATTTGGCTAATATTGGACACCTTGTAGTCCTCCTGGTTTTACCTCCCATGGTAGCAGAACAAAGTTAGCACAGGGCCTTTGATATCTGTCAAACCATTCTTCAGTCCTGAAACAGCTGCTGTGTTATCGCAGCCTTGTGAAGGTTTCAGTCTTTCAGACAAGTTCGTCTCCACCACCGTCTTTCTAAATGAATCATTTAACTCTTGGTTTGATTTGAAAGGAGCAACATCAGTCAGTTCCTCATCTTTATATCCCATAGAATTGAAATGTGTGGTTAAAGTAGAGACTCAAAAGCATCTGAGACCCCCTAAAGACGGTAGTACAAATCAAAAATTTTAAGCCACAGGGCAGTGCCACTCACACTCTCCTCTCCATGAAAAAGTATCCATCTTCTCAAGTCACTATGACAGTTTCTGAGAGAAGTGTTTTTGTAGAAGATATAGGCATGTTGAGAAGAAATTGGTCAGTGGAATTGGGCTTTGTATTCACTGAATTGTTAGAGGAGAAATTAGCCATTGACATGCCCTTATGGATTAAACAATGCGGTAATGTTGACATTAGAAATACCAAAGAACTTGAACCAAATTCCAAGTTATCTTTTCTTTGGTACCTTGAGCTTTGGTGAGTAGCAATCCACAAATAAATCATATTAGAGTTGCTATGATTAGTTCATTCGTGTATATATCATAGTTTCTTAAAGCAAAAGCAGTAAAAGGAACCATCAATTCTGCAGCTTTATGAGCTTTACGACCACGGTAGTATCTTGCTTAGGAAACCTACCAGACATTACCACAATCTAAGCAGACAGGCACCAAGGTGATGATGCTAGTCATCACAAGTTCAAAAGTACAGCAATCACATGATGAGGATGATGGACAATATTTACTTTGTTTGGATGCAAGACCTACTTGTAAGACTATTTATTGAGTTCAAAAAGTACATACAAATATTACTGCATCAATCAAATAAAAAAAAGTGCAAATCCTTAAACATATCCTAATTGCAGTGAACCAGCGACAATAACTTTTCAAGTGCAAAATGCCTACAATTCTTAAACATATCTGCCTTGCTTACTACCATGCTAAAAATTTGCTCTTTACCTATCCATGGATATCAAAGCCCCAAGACATGAGAAGAAATTTTTATTTATCCTGAATAAGTTAATTTCAACTCCCAATTCTATAGATATTTTGCATCCACTCAATGAAAACTGCAAGGGAATTCTTAATCTATCTTATTAAAACAATATGGGTACTTGTGGAAAAAAAGGCTTCGCATCATGTAAAGACGCATAAGGTACTGACCTACTGTGCTATATGACAATGTTTAGTTAGAAGATGAAGAGTACAGATGTCATATTTGAGAGTGAAAAGTAGACCATGAAAGAACTTCCGAAGCGATTGCGAAGTATAAAGTTTAAAGAATATTAACCTTTGATTTAGTAAAAGCTAAAATCAATAAAATTTAGTGAACGGTAAACTAGTTCATGATAATAAGACACAGAAAACTTATTTATTTGCTACGGATCCTTTCGTTTAGTCATGTCCATTCAAACTACAAAGAAAGAAAAAAAAGAACATAGATAAATACACATGTATTTAGAACAATATAAACAATGAAAAGGGAGGTAAATCCATGGATGGCTAACCAAGGTGAGAAATTTATAACAAATATATCCATTTCCTCCGAGGGGGAATCACCAAGAAATTACAAAAGATCGATTGTCAACATATGTATATGGTAACAGAGCTTGTAATGAAACAAAATAACGAAAACCATTATCAAAATAATACATGTGGCAAACTACTTGATTGTCAAAGTATAATGGACTAACAAAAGAAAAAATCTTCAAGAACAATCTTCTAGTGATTGAATGGAATATCTCAAATAGTTGCGAAGTACAAGTCAAAAAAAATGTATGAACTAATAACTTTGGATATGATCACGTATGCTCGAATAATAAAAATATTATTAACTTTATGATTTCCATGATAAGCACAAAACAAGGAAAAATTAATATAAACAATAGGAATACGTGCTTTCATGCGCTCCAACTAGAAGAAATCTGATTTCGCTCGGGTGTAATCACAAGACAACTATTTAATCTAACATTGACAAAAACAAAAAAAAAACTAAAAACAAAAGGAGAACAAGCATTTTTTTTACTGTCGAAAGGACGAAAACATGAAATATTATCTGAAGTAGAGTTATCAAAACAAAGAAATATAAGCAAAAATGTTAAAAAAAAGGTTACTTTCAGGAGAAATATTCTGAACAACATAAGCCATTCAATCTAATAATTCGAAACTTACAAGCAACTTGAAGATACGTTGGACCATGAAAACAAATGCCAAGTATTCGCTTATAACAGTGACAAGAGATCGCATAACAGAAAATACAAAAGTTGTAAGAGTAGTAGCCATCCCAAAATGAATGTAACGAGTTAACTAGAGATCTACTCCACCAAGTAGCTTTATGGACCGAGGAAACATGGTCCCAATCCTCACCTACCTAGTCATATTCGTATCATCACCTCATATTCTGATCTTGTAATATGTTATCATGTTTGGAACAAACCTCACTTTCAATTAACATTATCTCAGAAAATGCTGGTCAAAATTGCATCATTAGCATCGATATTGCTAGTCATAGATAGATTTCATGCCATTGAACTTTCACAATCATAGGAAAAACGGACGCAGTAGTAACTTGCTGCTAAAAGGATGCAGGCAACAGACCTTTCCTAGAAATGATAGCTAACATACATGAACCTGAATTCATAAAAAATTTGACGAGGCGAATTCAAAAAATTCATACAACACACAAGTTAGTAAAATATAATAAGTTTCAATCGACATCAAAACGTAGCGGTTCACTAGAAATTCCAAGTGCTATAGGCACAGCTCACTGTGGAAGACAGAGCAAGCCACCTAGAGCATTTATTCATACACAATATATTGCAAGTCCACTTGACCAATACTCTCAAAGATTAATGGTGTTCATTGTGGCAGACAGAGCTAACCACCTAGAACATTATTCAAGCTGATAAAGTTCAGGGAATCAAAATAACAGTGAAATGAGGAAATAAAGATATTCTGGCTGGCTGCTTCACCAAATTAAACGTAAAAAAGGCAGAAAGCATGAACTTCATGGCCTCTCAGTAATCCTCATTCTTCTCTTTCCTTCCCTCCATCACCACCTCCTCATTATCAGACTGGAATCCTCCATTATCTTTTCCAGCATTCTCCATAACATCTCCCCAATAAGGCAGGATCGATCTAGGCGACACTGCAGGCGTAGGAACAACATCAAATGTCTGATAAACCAACATACCACCACCTGGGAGCTCTTGCTCAACCAAATGTGTACAATCATAGTTCTCAAGATCAACCTTTGTTCCCCAAGTGCCTGCTTGCCCAAGTCCACCGAAAATGGTTACAGCTACAGAGAACTCTGAAGGTCCAAAGCACCTGAGAACCCTCTCAATCACATCCTGATACATCAGTGAGTGTGGGTTGAACCCCATTGCTTCATAGCTAGCATAGCTGAAACCTTCTTCAGGTGTCACATGTATTGTAGAGAGAGCTGGACCATATATTCCATTCATCGAGTACCCACAGGGCTCAAAGTCAAAATCACATATCTCCATTTCAGGGATAATGTCAGATATACCAGAGACCTTCGTCATCTCCTTTGCAGCAGAAGTGTGGCCATCAGCAGAATTTTTGAAGAAGATGGATGCTTGTTTCGTATCAAGTCCAGTCATGCACATCTCTAAAGTAACCATTGGCAGTTCAGGTCTCTCAGTAGCATAGTATATATGCCATTTACGACTTGACGACACAGAATCACCCATCACATAAGCATTACCACCAGATTTGAGGCCACCAAAAAAGTGATCGAGGACAGCAACTTCTTCAGAGAAGCTGCGATGAGGAGATGGCTGTGCACCAGGAAAGATAAAGGTTCCACGAGAATATTTTGCCGATTGAACTGGGAGTGAAAGCTCAGTAGCAAGTTCAAGAATCTTGGGAATGGAAAGCAGCAGTTTTGTAGTTCCACAGGTCTTCAGAATGATCCTGTATGGATACACAAAGAGACTCGACTCTGAGAGGACATAAGAATCAAAATCCTTGTTTGAGAGTTGAGACACGATGGTGCATCGTGCCAATTCCAGAATAGAATCAATTTGTGCCCTCGTAAGAGCACGCAATCCCCGTCCATGAGGGTCCACAAAGACAGGTGCCTCAGAGAAGGTGATCTCCAAGCGCTTCTCATATCCTTCAAACCCAATGGGAGAGGGCTCCATTGCTGAGATCGTCATTGAATCAAGATTTGGCAATTAGGGTGGCGATGATGGAGAAGAAAAGAGGGAAAAACTTTGAGAGGATTGGTGATTAGAGAGCAGCTAGCCAGTGAGATTGGTCGCAAGCAAAACAAAATCAAATTGCGAATTAAGGGAAATCCTAATCTACTGTGAAAGGCATCAGGGGCTATCAGGATGGCTTCCGCGCGCACTGCAACAAATCAAAACAATAGAAAGAATATCAGAAAAATAATTATAGAAAGCACAAAAAATGTGAAGATGAAGAGAAGGTAGGCCATGAAAACTTTAAATAAGTAACTTCATCTATTTTTAATACTTACGTTGGAGTAAGCAGCAGACTGGAATTTCTTGATCCCTCCGGCAGGTCGAATGTCTTCAATGCTGTAACCGAGAGGAGCTTCGTACTGTAATGAACTACTACTAGACTTCTTCTTACCACCTTTTGACTCCATCAAAACATTAACACTTCCTGTGATGACTGAAAATCAGAAAGTTAACCAATCTAATCAGAGATATCAGCCGGAAAAAAAAATTTCTTATGTATTTGTATGAGAATAACAACATTAATTGATGCCTGAAGAACAGACATCCGGAAGCCCCATCAACACACCAAACCATAAGAAAATGAAAGGCAAAACAAAAATAAGATGAACATATTGTACAAGAAATTACATAGCATCATCATATAATGTTGTCTACATATTGTTATCCAAAAGAAAAGAATTGTAAGTAACATAATGGACCAAAAACTAAGAATAGAGTCATTATTGTAACGGTGTTTGACAGAGGATGATATCAACAACAAGGAAAATAAAAACAAGGAAACGAAATTGAGAATTTTTCAAAAAGAGAACAGCATAAATTGAACAAAGTAAAGGCGTGCTTCCTTTCAGAGACTATGTCAGGGAAACATAGAAACATCAAAAGGATAAAATACGAAAGACCACGAAGATAACAGCAAAAATCCTCAGAACCATCAAGCCACGAATCAGAGATCATATAGTCTAGAAATCCGTAATAAAAGATCAATTTTTATTTAAAATAATGTCCCTAAATTGGACAAGTATGACAGAATCATATAGCGCGCAGCGAAGCAAGAGCTTTATCTATTCAATGCATAAATGGTACTCAAAGGGGAAAAGAAAAGGATCGAAAACACAGACAATTTCAATTGAACAAAAAGAATAAAACTTCACAAATCATTGAACAAAAACAAAAAAAAATTGCCAAAGACTCGAATAAGAACTCAGATGGACAGAATTAAAGAATCATTACGAATCAAAGGAAAAATAAACAAAAAGAAGCTGCCTGCAATAGAAAGATTAAGATCGGATCTATCATCCATGGTTCTCGTCAACAGCAACACAGGAAAAAACAAGGAATTCTTACAGTCAATATTCAAGAAGAGAACCGCTGCGACGGCGTCGAGAAATCCCAAGCGAGAGGGTGTTCACAGATCAATCGATTTGGAGCAAGAACAGGGCTCCAAAAAGGGGGCAAAGAGGAGGAGAGAACCCTAGAATTCTTGTGTTCTCTTCTCACGGTCTCGGCGCAAGAGATTTGGAGAGAAGGCGAAGGTTGCCGCGTATAAATAGGAGAAACCCCGGCGATGGAATTTACAAGCTGTCAAAGTAATTTTACGGCCTCACAAATTACCCAACCGAATTTTATAACAGAAAAAAGGCTGAATTTATCAATATGCTTTAATTAGTTTTAGTCAATGTGGAAGTATAATTAGGTTTCAAAAGAACTCCGATTCGAAAAAAAAGTATTATCCAACTAATTAATTAAAAGCAATAAACTAAATTATTTTATAATCTAACTATCATGAAAATTAAGTTTTTTTTTTTATTTCGTTTTGAATCTAGTTGGTCTTATTTAAAAGATTCTGCATACTAGATTTTAACTTGAAATCTGTTAAGCGACGAGAAATTATTACTATTTTATTTCAATTTCTTTAATTATTCATAAGATAGAAATTTATCTTGTAATTTTCATTGATTAATTGTAAAATATATTGTTTAATCTTTTTTCCCTAGTTGAGGACAACTGTTATCTGAAAATGACTTTTTCCCAAAAAATATAAGACTAATAAAATTAATTTATACCTCCCAAAATTTTATAAAACAAGTTTTTTTATACCAAAACAAAAAAGAAAAAAATGACCGGTAGTTATTTGATTGTTTTCACGAATATTTTAACCTTCATTTTAATTTTCGAATTGCGAGTAACAACAAAGTCGTTGTAGTATAGTGGTGAGTATTCCCGCCTGTCACGCGGGTGACCCGGGTTCGATCCCCGGCAACGGCGTTTTTTTTCCCCAATTTTTATCAGATTTCCCCTTTTTCATAATTTCTTTTCATTTATTTTCATTCTTTTGCAATAATTTCGATCTTCTTCATTTTTGTCTCATTTGTTTTCTTTGAATTTGCTAACTTATTTCATTTTGCTCGTCGATTTTTCATTTTTATTAACTGACCCCTGGTAATAGAGAATATATTTTTTTCAAAAAATATTATTATTTTTATTTTCTCTACATTATTTTATTTCATTTAATCGATGTAAATTATATAACAGAACCATTGGACGTGGGTGTCTGGTGATCACGAGTTCCTCGTTCCTATCAGAACCACCACAAAAATGATCACAAAAGATTCCCATAATAAAAAGTCGAATAATACTTTGTCTTCTTGAGATAAAGAATCAATCTTTTACACTGTGCAACGTTATTCTTCTTTTGTATTATTATTTCTCTTCTTCGTTTGCTTTCGAATTTGCTCAGTCACTTGGAGAAGTGAATGCCGACAGCTAGAACGAGCGGTCATATGCTCCAATACATGCTCAATTTTATTGGCCATAGTTTAAATCGCTTATTATCTATTTTAAAAATGTATCATTAATTATATATTTGAAAATTAGGATTTACTTTGTATCCCTAAACATCATATTGTGTAATATATATATTAAACTTATTTTATTATTATGCATTTGATAATAATAATAGCATGACTAGTATTTTGTTTTAAAATAATATTTTACCATTTGTATTTGGTTCGTAATAATTATCTTTGTAAAGAATAAAAAAAATTAAACCGCCAATAATATATAATCTTTCATTATTATTATCGCTGTTGTTTGTAGTTGACCCAAACATTGTGGCATGCGATCTTTGTGCTAAAATGACACTATGGCGGCTTTAATTACTTAAGTTTAGATTTCATTTTGTGATCTTACGATAGCGCACAAGTGCATACATCGTCAAAGTAAATGCATTTGAAACGACCTCGACGTGGACACCCATAATAATAATAAATTCACCTAAATTAAGTTTGGTTGACACACGTGAATAACGAGTTTGTGTCATAAGTTAAAATCAGAAGCTAATAGTTTCGAGTTCAAACATTAAAATTATCAATTTGATCAAAATTTATTTTTCATCAATTTTATTCGAACGCCGAATTAGTGATGTCAAATAAAAAAGTGAATCAACCTACTGATTTCTTTCGTGTCTCCCGACTATTCTAACATCAATCTCACCAAACTCATGAAATATACATCCTACTTCTTCTCCTAATGCTTCCCGTTGTTCTAGTCAACGTTCCAAGGCAAATATTAAACCATGTTGGTGGAAAGCTAAATAGAAAAATATTTTATTTGTTTCTCTCCATTAAATAAAGATCAAATAAATTTAGATTTTCCCTTAAAAGTAGCTTTTTTTACTTTTCCTCTTAAATTAGAGAACAAGCTAGGATGCAATATCTCAACAAATGGAAGTTTTACATAAAAAAATTATGTTTTTTTTTTCTGTACACACTTATTTATTTAAGTTTTATGACATAAAGGAACATAGAAAGTAAGACAAATGAGCACTACATTTAGTTGCATTATACACCCCTTTTGCCATAAATTAATAAACCTAGAAAGAATGGTTGTGTTAAAAATATTCGACACAACGATTATTTTTTTTTATTTTTTCCATAAATTATAGTTAAATATATTAAATAATTTCATAGTTATTTAAATTGTAGGGCTAGCCAGTTCAGAATTCATCAATAAAACATATAAATTTGGGGAGCCGGTCAACCCATGCATGGATTATTTTGCTTATACCTCTTTTTTTTGCGTGCCTTTAAATGAAAAAGAATACTTTAAGATAAATTTTAGAAAAAAAGTGAATAAATTAAAATCGTAACGGAGAAACGTTGCACAGCTTTGCATCACATTCAATGGCAATAGTCTTATATTTACTTTCAAAGTGTACATTATTTAAATTTAATTCTAATTTGTAAACCTAAAGAAAATGCATTGTTAATTCTGGTACGAATTAGTAATTAGGTATGTACATAGTTACTTTAATGGCTTGTAAGTCGGACGATGATGTAAATTTTTAGTCCCTAATTTGAGCTGATTTTATCGAGGCTTATGCTAATAATGTCCTGTGGTATGCTTGATTAATTATCCGCATGGTAGGCGGGGGGGTTGGTTGCGGTAGATGTTGATCCCTTTTTTTCGGCTGACAACTCGTCGTGATTAATTTAGCGTCGGACAGAAGAAAAACTTGAATTGTTGAACTCGAATTACGAATTTTCGTCGTTCTCTAATATAGACTCACTAATTTTAATGTGTCAACTAAATTTAATTTTTATGACATAATTTATTAGGATATTAATTACATTATTTAATGTATATTTTTACAAATAAATAACTATCACACAAAAAAAAACTTGTATACAATAGTATAATTAATTAAAGTGTGCTCAGGAAAAGCCAATGCAGGACGGTACATGTGGATATACGTATAATGCAAATGTATGCTTTTAAAAAAACATAATATATATGTGTGTATAGAACTTGGTAGTTGGTATACACTTTACGTTTAACGCATTAAAATTATAACCAATTTAGATATAAAAACTATCACAATTATTTTCTTTCTCGACATTTGATATTTTTATTTAAAATTATCATTAATTTTGATTCGTGCCTCACATTCATATATATATATATATATATATATATAATCTTTTAATGAAGTTATCTAAAGAGTTAAGTTATTATAATAATTGAACTATTTAATTCATTAATTTGGCGGTCAAAATAGTATAGTTTTCTTTTTTGAGGGTTTGGAATTCACATGTCGCGTGTGACATTTTAAAAATATGTTTTTTTCTCTCCGTTGACTAATTAGCTAGCTACTTTTATGATATGATGAAAAGAGTATGTGCGAGTACGTAACAAAATGGTGCCGATGTTCAAACCAAGAATATATATATATATATATATATATATATATATATATNTTGTTTAACTATTTGTTTATTTATAAATTATAAAGTACTCAACATTAAACACACAATTCCGGTACGAACTCATCCAAATTTTAAATTTCAAACTTATAAATAATATACTTGATTTATAAGCTAATGGGTTTCCTTTCATGGCTTTACACTTTTTTATTTTATTGTGACCTCATCCACTTGAATACAAAAGACAAGTGATTTTTCTTTCCATTTGATTTATAGTTTAACCCTCAAATATTGTGATCATTAAATTGAATCAAATAATCAATCAATCTTTGATTAGGTTAAACCTTACTATTCTTATAAAGCTAAAAAATGGAAACGTTTTTTTTATTGTCAATTTACTTTATAAAAATGGATTAAATAGGTCTAATGTGCGTAGAGAGAGAGAGAGAGAGAGAGAGAGAGAGAGAGAGAGAGGACAAGGAGTGACACAGCTGTTTAGCAAAGACATCAACAAGGCGTAGACGCAAAGAGAAACAAAAAGAAAGAGGGGAAGAAACTAAGGGAATTAAAGAGATAGTTGCAGACTAGCTACTGTAGTTGGTTATATTTATAGCGAATTTCGAATTATCAAGAAGTTTCAATATTGAATTTCAATAATAATATCGAGAGAAAAAGTTTTTAACTATCAAATATTTTGAATTAGACAAACGATAAAATCAATTTGAATCCAACTAGTCCTACTAAACATGCAAATTATAACTTATGTAATTTATTATTAATTATTCATTAAAAATTAAGATATTTTCGTTAGTATATACATTAAATCCTTAAAGAAGTACTTTTTTCACTCGAAATTATTTTTTACAAAGTACTACCACCCAATACTAAGAGGGTAAATTAAAATACAAATGGATTTTGAGTTGGAGTATTCAAATAATAAAAAAAATGAAAACAAAGTATTTAAATATTTATCATTGGGCTTTAATAAAAAATTATGATACGGGAGAAAAAAAAGATTAATCACGGTGAAATTCGAATAGTATGAAGGCAATAGAAAATTTTAAAAGTATTTAAATTTGATTAATATAATAACGTCTTAATAAATGAAAAATATAGTATTTAAGATTGTCATATGACGAGTCCATGAGGTTATTTTTATAATATTGATAATAATTATCAATTTTTTTTATATTTTAAGATAATAATTTTAAATTTATAAAATTATCAATTTAATCAAAATTTATTATTATTTTTCATTCGAAAAATCAGTAAAGAAATAGTGCACTCATGATTCTAAATCGAAAAAATCGGATTATGTATCTTAATTGTGGTGGTGGAGAGGGCAGAGCCGGAGGGAGGTCTCTTTCCATGTGAGCGTTAGGTTGGACGTGGCGACGAGTCCGACCGCGTCGCATGGAATACGATCCTTGGCCATACGAACGTTTCTCGTGACCCCGGCCGTGTGGCTGCCGCTGCTGGTGGCCCAATCTTTGCAGCTTTTTTTGGTCCCAATAATTGTAATTATTTGTGGACCACTTTTTATCCAACATTTTTTAATTGTTCTTTTATTGCTAATGATGGTCAATGAGCTGAGTAAATAAAAGATAAAAAAAATAGGAGCGTCCGAAAACATGAATATGAAAACTTATGTGTCATTAAAAAATAATTTAATAAAAAATAGTGACTCAAACTGGTATTTTTTTGTCTCATTATTTCACAATATAGGAAGAAATTAATGTACACGTGATACAAATTTTGTTGTCATTTTTTAACTTATTCGGTATAATTTCGTAGGTTGTAAAATGTTAGAAATATATCGATCAAGAATAAAAAATAATAAATAAAATGAAAAAAAATTGACACACAATTATTTAACGTATTAAAATTCTCTTGATCAATATGAACAAGAGAAAAATATCTACGGAATAAGGAGGTCGTCATAAAAAAAATCTATAAAAAAATAGATATATATTATAAAACTTTAACCTTTATTTATAGAAGTTCGTATTGCGGGAGCTTCGTCCTTGTACTTTTATAAAAATTAATGTCGGACTACGAAATTAAGCCGACTCAAATTTTCTGCTATCGTCACATATTCTTTTTTCCTCTCAATTTTTTTTCTTTATTAATTTTTAATACGATGTATGATAATTCAAAGCACAACATAAAAAAAAAACAGTGTTGCCGTAGAAAAAATTCGCAAGACATGTTCGCGGTGTTCAAAAGTTGTAGACATTTAAAACTCTCACGACAAATATATAGTTATAGACAATGAATTTTTATAATATAATATGATAATATCCATTTTTGAATTGATCATTCACCTCCAATTACCAAATAATAATAATTACATTAAGACATGAATCGGTGGGCACTGCAACCAAAATTCAGATTTGAAGCTGTCGCATATCTTATTATTCCATGCACTTTGACCACACGTGAAGTAGTGTTGGATGCACTTGGAAGTTGGAAGGTCTATAAGGACTGACGTGTTTCTTTATCATCACCTCATCTCAAACGTTTATTTTTTCTTTCCTCTCTCTCATAAAAAGGGAAGAAGAAGTTTCCCTCCGCTTGTAAATTTTGTTCCAAATATATTGAGCATTGTCCAATTTTAAATTTATAAATAAGATTGACATATTTAAATTAAATTATTAAAAACATTCTCAATCTTAATCGAAGGCGGAGTCAGAATATTAATAGGGTACAAAATTATAAAATTATTTTTAAAAAAATAAATAAAAAATAAAAAAAATGAAAACGATATAGTAAGTATAAAAAAATAAATAAAAATAAAGATAAAAAGAATTAAACTCGAAATCTTTTAATTCTTATTGTAAGATATTTTTATTTAGTCAAAAATATATATACTTAAAATCAACACAGAGCGAAAATCGAATGTCGCTTCATATGTGAAGTAAATTTAGTCTCATTCATGGAGAAAATAGAAATGCTTTAAACAAAATTGAAAGCATCTCTTGTTTATTTCAAAGAGAAAAGGATGAACTATTCACCAAATGAATAGAAAATAACTATCAAAATTATTGTAGGTGACATTGGGAAGCCATGGATCACGCTCTACAATGATCGATCATCGGCTTCACCAGGTTGTTTACACATGAGAATTTGAGTTGGCAACGATAGATTGATAATGGATGATGACGATGACAAGATGTATACGAAAAATAGCGACAACAAGGGCGCAAGATCAACAAGTGTGAAGGCCGAGGTACATGGAACAGACGATAGTGTGTAGCGGTATATAAAAGAGTCTCTCTATTTGATTATCGAAAAACTCTATTCTTTTACTTAAAATAGAACTTTGTGCACAATAGATCCAAATTAAAATTTCGTAGATTTCAAAACCACATATGACACTACATTTAATCTCGATTATCTATTTTTTTTCTAAATTTTGTATTAATTTAGAATTTTCAATTTGAGGTTCTAAGGCTTTGTTTGGATTGAGGTATTAGAGGAAATAAGATGGAAGATGAGTGGGTGGTATTAGTTAAATGGAATTTGGGTAAAAAATTTATAAAGTCATATGTGATATGGAGGGGTGAGTCAAACCTTCAAACTCTAAATATTTCATTCTACCAAATTGGTAGAATTAAAAGGAATGAAACTTTTTACACAAAATTATCTCTTTGAATAACTTTTTAAAATTATATCATAGTTCATTTAAAATAATATTCTTTCTTATATTATTTTAATTTATGATAGAAAAATATTTGACTTGAGTTCACTTATTGGTTTAACTTTTTTCTATCTTATTTTATAATTATTTAATAATTATATTTGTTTAACTTTTATTCATTCATATTTATTTTTTTCCGGACTAATTTTTTATCATAATATTTTAAATCTATTGAATGTCATCGTAATATTTTTTTAAATTAGTTATTTTTATTGAATTCGAGATAAACATTTATTTTTATGATCATTTTTACTTTAAGATGAGTATTGTCATTTGAACAATATTTTTTATTTATGTAATGATAATATTATTTCTTTTTATTTTCTTTTATATTTATCTATCATCTTCGATCTTTTTTATCTTTATTTCAAAGAAATAAAAAGATAAAAATATTGCGAAAGAAACAAAATACATTGAGAGAAAACAATACTAAAGATAAGAGAAAAAAATATATAAAGAGATATAAATAATAATAAATATATAAATATTATCATAAATTAAATAAATATATAATAATATATTTATTAAGATCATAAATAATAATATATAATAAAGAGTATAAATAACTTTTATTTAAATTATTCAAATATGTCATGATTTAGTTTAACATATA
Source organism: Pontederia paniculata (assembly GCA_001647135.1). Taxonomy (NCBI): domain Eukaryota; kingdom Viridiplantae; phylum Streptophyta; class Magnoliopsida; order Commelinales; family Pontederiaceae; genus Pontederia; species Pontederia paniculata. Next base: position 51,330 of record LTAE01000613.1, read on the forward strand.
CATCACCATAAAATTTTATCCAAACATGAGTTTAATAATAATCCACCACACTTCATCATACTCCACCATCTCATATCACTCCTTCATTAGTTAATTCCCAAACAAAGCCTAAGAGTTTTGATCGAATTTTTGTTGAGCTCAATTCGATAACATTGTGGTAGTAACTTTAATTATGATATTTTCATTGTGTTCCATTAAAAAATTCAAAAGAAGTACAAGATAAATAAAAAATTAATAAAATATATATACCACAAATCGAATTTCATATACCTCAAATATACGAAATTCAACATCTAACAATTACCTTTCATAACAAAAAATGATAGTAAAATAATCAGGGAACAATCTCTCCCGTTCTCCGACCAAAAACAAAATTGTGAATCGTCATTGAATAACTTAATCTTTTGAAATTTAATTAGTATCAGCATTATCTCCTCAACCATTCCACTATAACTTGTTCCCAGTTTATAAATTCTTTTGCTAACTTGGACACCCATTTTCTCTCCTTGCCGTGCATAACTTGGAGTCCTCCATTTTTTTCATAAGAAATAAAACAACTAACCAAATAAATAAATAAATAAAAAGAGGTATTACACAACACTCAAATTATAATAAAAAATTGGTTTTCTATATATGTATTTTTTCTTTAAGTTATATTTTTTTTTTAAAAAAAAATTATGATATATAAAGAGAGAATGCGTGAAGCGAACTATCTCATGTTAAAAAAAACATATAAATTGAATAATACAATAAAGAGGTGCTCGGAGAAGCAAACTAATACCTTTCTTTTTCAAAAAAGGACACCTGAATTTATTGATCGTTTTTTATACATTTTGCCGTAGTTGTTGTAATTAGCTTATGAGCAGCGGATATAAGTTGAGCATTCCCGCTTTAAAGTTTAAGTAGTAAGGTTTTATCGAATTTTATATATTAGCATTCCTTAAGTTAGATGTGTTATTAATAATATTAGAATAATAAATTTATAGGAAACAGTCTTCTTCACGTGTGGACCGTTAATCTACCACAGAATTTAACACGTGAACGATTAAGAAATAATTAATTTTTAATATAAGCGACGTTGAGATTTGAACTCAGAACTTCTAATTTTGATATCATATAAAATTAGATGTGCTATTAATAATTTTAAAAACTTAAGCTTATAAAAAAATAATACTTTTATATTATTAACATAATGTGTTAGTTAGATATAATGCGAAAGAATGGATCTTTAACCTAACTAGATCAATACATTGAGTCCATTAATCGTACGTCACCCATGTCTAAGTGGTTGGAAATTTGTGAACATTTGGGTTCAGATGAGTTGGTGGCATCTGAGAACTCAACGACACAACACCATCCATTTGTCTTTACGCACTACATAGATGCATAGGACAACCATGCGTCAAACTTTGAGCAAAAACTTGGAACCATATGTCCAAAATTAAAAAACTCCAATTATATGGCCAGAAGCATCATTCATTTTTTTTATTTATATCAATCGCTATTATTCTTGTGACAAAAATTTAGGATATTCGAATATCTCTTTCAATTTGAGTAAAAATTATATATTCGTTATGATTTACAAATAAGATCATTCATAATTTTAATGTTAAGAGTTATAGAAATTCTTCGAAACTTACAAGGAAAAGGATAGTTATCGCAACTCCATCATAGTTTACGATAAATATATCATCATAATTTGTGACAGTCTTCTTATGCTCCAAAAGATTAAATGAAAATTCAAATGAAACTTTTTAAGTGCACAAAACTCGAACTCAAAATTATAGTTAAAAAAATAAGCTAGTTATAGCCTGAACAATCTTAGTTGGCTCGTTGGTAGAAGAAACATTAATGTACATGCATACTACGTCAAACCCTTATCCCTTGCTCTTTACTTATTCCACATAAAAGTACATCGGTACACATTAATTCAAATGCGTCAAAGCATTATCCCTTGTTCTTTATTATTCCACAAAAGCGTACACATTGATTCAAATGCTAATTAATGAGCATTCCGCACCAGAAGTAGCATATAAATTCCTCATATCAAACTTTGAATTTGGAAGCATATGAACTATACATCAACTGTAACAAATGGACATGAAAAGAAGAGGCCAGAGGAAGAGGAAACCCATGAGAGATTTATCTCCAAGCAATATTTAGACGGCCGAGGAGTTCCAAAGAACCATTTGTCATGTTGCTCTGTTTGGAATTGAATCACTTCGAACATGGACAAGTAGATGGTCTTCTTGCTTTGAACGTTTTGGCTCCTCTCATCCATATTAATTGTTGAAGGTAGCTATCTACTCTCCTCATCCATATGATTTGGCATGATATATTAATTATTTTGACAATTGTGTTGTATGAGACTTGGACGAAATCTCGTTTTCTTTGTTTTCTACATTTGGTTTTCATTTCTTATCACATTTTGGAATCGGTTATTGCGACATTTATATATAGAAAGACAATGATTTTGATATAAGATTGAGATTACATAGTTTTCAGAAGGGTAGGCACAACAACTCAATTGAACGTTCCGAAAAAAGTAGTGCCATTTATGACCCAAAAGAGTGTCATATATATAACTATCATTAATGAAAAAATATGAAAAATTTAATTTTGTTAAGAAGGTAGGTAGTTGGGCTTAATAATTCTTTTAATTTTTTTAATATCTAATGGTCATGTTCAATAGGGGCCATAAAATGATTGCACTTCTTAATAAACTAAGGCTTTCTTTGTGCGTCTGATACACGAGTATTAAATATGAGGGAAAGTGGTTTTGAAAATGTAAAGCAAGATTTTTTTATAAGAAAATAAATTTTCAATTAAAAAAATGTAGTTTATTTTTTAAAAATTCAACTTATTTTTTATTAACAAAAAAATATTTTTCGGATCAACAATTTTGTGTTATCAGATAGCAAAAAGTAGGAGAAATATCTTTTTGAAAATTACTTTTATCAAAACAAATAGAGCCTAAGCTAAGAAGACATATGACTTAGGTTCATTTTTAATATAATTTGCAAATGACCTTATTCAATAAAACATCAAGTATAAATTAAGCTCATCAGCCTTCAATGTATTCCTTGTGGAGCTATCTAAATTGTAGAACTTGAATTATATGCGAATTACTTTGTTTTTTTTTTAAGTAAGAGCCATATACATTTTTTGGAGGTCCAAGACCACATGCCTAAACCGAAAAAATAGCTTTAATTGGTGAGATTTGTAATATCTTAACGTTGATATATTATATTATACAGGTGATCTAAGGGCGTAGTATGCCACATATAGAGATGCAATATATTGCATAATTTTCAATTAAGCCACCCGTGACAATAATCCATCGGTAGTGATCAGTCCTATTTTTTTTCATAAGCTATGAGTTGCATGATCAGCATGAAGTATTAATCGATAAAGCTTAATCTAAAAGTAATGCAAGAAGATGAATTTTTCATGTATCTGTTCAGTACCTAAGTTGTTATCTAATAATGTTCAATATTTTTTTTCAGGCATGCTAACTTATAATGAAGGATTATTGCATGTTAGAAAATGAAAGGAAAAAAATAACATGATAGTGCAGTACCACAAAGTCTTATATATACTTTAAGAGCATTTTTATACGTTTCCCCTTGTATTTTTTTTTACTTTTCTATGAATTAGGCTTGCTGGCTTTTTTTTGAGAAAAAAAAAACGAAAGATGAGAAGAGAGTGGAAGAATTTTCAAAACTCATTTATCATTGTATCTTGTACACTGCAAGAGGCATTTGCAACTTCACGGCCCATAAAGAGATCACTGGTGCAGCTTGAATGTTAACTAGGCTTTAGCTTTAATATAAAGCTTACTAGACAGACATGTCACTAGACCAACCAAAACGGATCAGTGGCGCTTCTACTTCTTATACTAAAGCTCCATTTATTTTGAAAAAAAAATCATGTAAAAGATAAAATAGATCGATCATTTGCAGTTGGTAACAAAAAGGTAGATCAACATTTGAACAAGAATGAACTTCAAATTTTCAAATAAGAAATTGTTTTTTTCTCATAAGTTTCTCCTTTTATATTTTTCCTTCATATTTAAATTTCGTATACCAAATCCATAAAAATTATCACTTTTACAAGAAAAATTCTTATAAATATATTTTTCATCAAAACACACCTAAATATCACAAACTCTGCTAAATGCCCTTTATTGAACAGCTTGTAGCTTCTTCACCTTTTGACATCCTTCAAGAAGCTAGCATATGATCTCCTTCTTGACACAGGGGGAATAACTAATGTTATCGACTCAAAAAGTTGATCTTTGTTAAGTGTTTATGTTGAGGTGAGAGCTGATCATGCTGAGAAGAAGGCTGCAATTTTGCAAAACAAAAGCAAAAGTAGGTTAATTCAGAAGGATCCAAAGGTGGCAGGCAGCAATCACATGTTTTAGCACATGGGGGTGACTCTTAAGCCGTGCTAATTACCTTTAGCTTTATTATTGTGCCCACTGCCCACAGCCCACCTCGTAGTGGAAGCCCATAAAGCAAAAGGTGGCTTTGGAAGTCCATGCATAAAAGAATTTTAAAGGGTGGCCTTTATCCTTTATCTTTGCTACTTTGCTTTGCCTTCTCCTCCTCCTCCTCTTTCAGACTTTGCTGTGCTTCCTTTGCCACACCTTTTGCATTAAAAGAAAAAAGTTAAATTACATGAACGTTGGGGAATCCTTTTAGGCAGGAGCATCCTAAACAAAGCACATCTCACTTTTCTAGGGCCTCTTACACTTCTAAACATACATTTTGTAGGATAAATGTTGTGGCTATGCTTCTCATTTTTTCTTCTTTTTCAAATGAATGAACTTTCAAAATCATTATCAAATAACTTGGCATACAGATCTCAATGAAATAGTGCTGAATAACTTATGAAACTCAAAGGACATGCCATATATTTCAGGATAAAGGTCTACTCCAGAGATATATTAAAGCATTATACAAGAAAAAAAAATGACGACTTGAATGCTCATGGTGGATATTAAGGCACATCATTGCATATTGAGTTATATTTTTTTTTGTCTCATTTTGAGAATGTTGAACTTAGACATGTATACCAACCGAATCAAGTTGCATACTACATTGCAAACCTTGCAAAATAGAACTATTTGGATGTTGGAGGACTCGTTACTGCATTACATTCTCCTATTTTGCATGCAGAATTCATTTTGAATGGCATTAATTGATAACTTGCTCTTTTCTTAAAAAAATAATAAGATATATTCAAAATAAATGTCTTCACTGAGAAATCCATGGTTGTACATTGAGGAGGCCAAGTGAGAGAGGAGAGAGAAAACTCTACAAACTACAAAGAGAAGATAGATCTTGAGAGGAAACAAAGGACATGAGCACCAAAAGCCATGCAGCTTCCACTTTGAAGCACTCGGTGGTGTACGTACCGTTCTAATGCAAGTTAAAAGACATGAACTGAGAACAGATACGTTCTTACGGATTACAAACATAATCGAATCCTTCCTTTCTCCTGCTTTATCTAAAGCACAACCCAAAATATAATCCAACTAAATCCACACACACACCCACCCCTCTCTTTTACTTTTGTCCCCAACGCCATGGCATGAGCGTTGCAAGAGGCATGCTCCTGTTCTCACAAAGTACATCTCTCTCTCTCTCTCTCTCTCTCTCTCTCTCTCTCTGATTCTACATTTGCATCAGGAACCTGACACCCAAATCAGCTCCGTCCTGACACTTGAATTCTTTGTCTGCCCCCAATGAATCCCACGCTGCTTCCTCCAACCATCCTCCATGCCATGCACCCATCATGGGGCCCCTTCATCCTTCCCTGCGGCATCATCACAGCCGTTCGTCAGACATCACTGTTTGTTCCCATCATGATTCTTTTCATGCGGACATAGAGATCGAGCATGACAGTGAAGTGTGAAGACCATCCCCCCCTCACTCACACACACATATGCCATCACCAAGCATCATTGCTCTCTCTCTCTCTCTCTCTCTCTCTCTCTCTCTCATCTCTTCCATCTGTCGTTCAAACATATAACGAACGACCACCTCTTTCGTAGCCGTCTCCTCCTCCCTGTTTGCTGCCCTGCCGCTGTGATGGCCTCTTCCGAGCTCTACTGCTTCTACTTCTTCTCTCACCTCCTTGTCTTCTTCCTGTCCTCAACCAGCACCATCTTCTGTTTTGAGCCACTAAATATGGAAGGTATCAGCTGTTTCTGAGTCTTTCCTTTTATTGTTTACATTTTTGTCTCTTGTAGCAACGTTTTGTTGGCTTAAAATGGATGTTTTGCTTTTCCTCTCGCCCCTGCAGTGGAGGCTTTGATTGCTATAAGGAACGGTCTGCATGATCCGCATGGGGTTTTGAGCAACTGGGATGAGGACTCCGTGGATCCCTGTAGCTGGGCTATGATCACTTGCTCTTCGCAGAACCTTGTGATTGGCCTGTAAGTCTCACTTCTTCAACCTCATCCTGTATTTTTTTTTTTTTTGCTTCATGAGCTAATGGAATTGTTCTACTAGTGAGTTGGTATCTGTTAGACTCATTACTTGATTCACCTCCAAGGAGAATTCTGCTCAGTAATACTCATCTGTAACGATCTGGGGTTTAAATAAAAGGTTGCTGTTCTCATGGTTCTCTTATTTTGCAGAGGAGCTCCAAGCCAAAGCTTATCAGGAACTCTTTCTGCAAGGATAGGAAACCTCACCAATCTCCAGCAAATGTCGGAAACACTAACAAGCCTCTTCCTCTACATTACTCCATTGCTTTCTTTCACATGCGAAATTAAAATTTTTTTTTCCCACTTGTTTCCTGCAGACTGCTACAGAACAACAACATAACAGGGGAGCTGCCGCCTGAACTTGGCTTACTTCCAAAGCTACAGACACTGGACCTCTCCAACAATGGCTTCTCAGGAAAGGTCCCCGAATCTTTGGGTCGCCTTGCGAGCCTTCGATATCTGTGAGTAATGTCGTGTAGTCCTTGCTAATCCTTAGGAAGCATCAGAACAATTCAATGAGCTCTCCAACACCTCACACAGCACATGAGCACAAGCATGCACACACTTTATTATATATATACATATACATAGAATACATATATATATTGTCGTCGTTTCTTTTGATGGCATCAGTAACATCCTAATTCCCAAACTATGCCCTCGATTCTGCCTACAGGAGACTAAACAACAACAGCTTGTCTGGCGCCTTCCCCATGTCCCTGTCAAAGCTTCCACAGCTCTCCTTCCTGTAAATCCTCATACATTCCCCCTGTTGGAAGGATTTCCCTGCTCACTTCCCCATGTTAATCTTGACACATTCTTAATTAATCATGCTTTACACAACTTACAGGGACTTGTCTTACAACAACCTCAGCGGACCAGTTCCTGCGTTCCCGGCCAGGACGTTCAAGTGCGCAGTAGCATTCACTACTTCTCTCAGACTACACTGGAACAATCCAACGCTTTCGGTTAATACTAATTGTTGGGTCCTGTGCTTAAACTGCAGTGTCTTCGGGAACCCTTTGATCTGCGGAAGCCGAATGGTCGACGAATGCTCGAGCTCGAGGACGGCCATCCCTGCGACTCTTCCGTTCCTCTTTGAGTCGTCATCAACTCAGAGTAATGGCCAATGTTCTTTTCTCGGATCAGTGCAATATATCTACAGTTGAGTGTTGAGATTAATTTGGACTTCGCTGTGTATGCGTTTAGAGAGATCGAAGGCGAAAAAACTAGCCGTTGCCATGGGCGCAAGCATCGGCAGCTCGTGCCTGATGCTATTTATCGTGTTCTCTCTCTTTCTGTGGTGGCGAAAGAAACAGAAGAAGCGATGCATATTTCTGGGCCTCATCGGTTAGTCTTCTATATATTTGCTCAATTCATGCTTAAAGTTTTAACATATTAAACGAAGCTGGTGAAAAAAAGATGCAAACTTTATGCACAGAAATTATAACTGTGAAACTTCTGTGATCAGAGAAGAAAGACGAGGAGGACGGGGCAGCGGCAGTCATGACGGGCCTCGGCAATCTGCGGCGGTTCTCGCTGCGCGAGCTGCAGGCGGCGACGGAGCACTTCAGCGGCAAGAACTTGCTCGGGAAGGGCGGGTTCGGACACGTCTACAAGGGGCGGCTGGCGGACGGCACGATCGTGGCCGTGAAGCGCCTCATGGCGCCCGCCGCCGCCGACGGCTCAGGCACCGGCGACGCGCAGTTCCGGACGGAGGTCGAGATGATAAGCCTCGCCGTCCACCGGAACCTCCTGCGCCTCCTCGGCTTCTGCGCCACCGCCTCCGGCGAGCGCCTCCTCGTGTACCCATACATGCCCAACGGCAGCGTCGCCGCCCGCCTCCGTGGTACGTGTGACTTGTGTGCCATACGATGCTCCAGCGGCACAGCTGAACCAATCTTTTTTTTTTCCACTGTTCTTGTGCTTACCTACGTCTCATGCGTACCCGCGACCGCGAGTGGTCATTGCTGTTCGTATGGGACCCGCAAGTAGTTTTGGCTTTATGCGGTCAGTTGAAGCGAGTACAATGCTGGGTTTATTTAAGATAGTTTACGTAAGACCGCCAGTTACATCATCGTACTTTTCTGGTCTTCACGTAGTCCCTTTGACCATCTCAAACCCCTAATACACTATTCGATCGGAGCCGTTGGATGATATTTGAATTTAATGAACGGTTACGATGATGTGAGCAGGCAAGCCGCCGCTGGACTGGGAGACGAGGAGGCGCATAGCCGTCGGCGCGGCTCGCGGTCTCCTGTACCTGCACGAGCAGTGCGACCCAAAGATCATCCACAGGGACGTGAAGGCCGCCAACGTGCTGCTCGACGAGTGCTGCGAGGCCGTCGTCGGCGACTTCGGCCTCGCCAAGCTCCTCGATCACGGGGCCTCGCACGTCACGACGGCTGTCCGCGGCACCGTGGGGCACATCGCGCCGGAGTACCTCTCCACCGGTCAGTCGTCCGACAAGACTGACGTGTTCGGCTTCGGCATTCTTCTTCTCGAGCTCGTTACCGGACAGCGCGCGCTGGAGTTCGGGAAGGGGCCTAACCAGAAGGGTGTCATGTTGGATTGGGTATGTTTCGATTACTGGAAACTTTTTGGATCGATAGCACGGATGCATTTCTGATCTCGAACTGATCGATACAGGTGAGGAAAGTGCACCAGGAGAAGAAGCTTGACTTGCTGGTGGACAGAGACCTGGGAAGCAACTACGACAGGATTGAGGTAGGGGAGATGGTGCAAGTGGCCCTGCTGTGCACTCAGTACCTCCCTTCTCACCGCCCCAAGATGTCAGACGTGCTGCGCATGCTGGAAGGCGATGGATTGGTGGAGAAGTGGGAGGCTTCCAACAAGCCATTGATGCACATAGATGCCTCTGCCTTCTCCAGTCACCACTCCGACTCCAATCCATTCTTCGTCATCAATGGCGAAGACGACTGCAGCAACAGTGAAGAGGACATGGTCGAAGAAATGGAGTTATCCGGCCCAAGATAGTATCATTAGTTCATTACAGTAGCCACTGTCTGAATAGTGCACTAACATACCGAATTTGCAAAGAACAAAAAAAAACAGTGTCATGTGCTCCTTGGCCAACTTTTCTGGTGATGCAACCCTTTAACAAAGATGAAATGAGAAAAAAGAAAGTATTTTTTTTCTCTTTTCCTTTTCTTAGTTTCAAGAGAAAGTTGTTCCTTCTGAAACAGAGAAAAAAAAATCCCAATGTTCAGTTCTGCTTTCTGTGATTCTTATGAATATATTCACATACAATGTTTATGTTATAGGCTGTACGTAGTTGCCGGGGAATCTAATACTTTTGGTTGGTCTTGACCGCAATAATTGTCTGTTCACCATGACCAACTATGCGTCCAAGAAACTAATGGAATTATCAAGGAAATGAACAGTGCAACTTTATCAAGTGTGTTCCTTAATTTACAAGTCCAAGAGTACTAAATGAAAACAGTGTACACTCGTTTTTTAGGTTACAACTTACAATAGAAAAAACAGCAGCGTAACCATGTTTCGAGACGAGAAAAGTACGTACTTTGTATGTACACAACTAATGAGTAATGATCTTGCAGTTGCAGTTAAGGATTTGAATTATGTACAACTTCTTAGATCTCCTTTTTGCTAACCAATTCCGGTCATCTGTAAACAAAGCTCCCCTACCCATTCTCCTATTTGTGGTCTTAATTTTCCAGTTTATGTTGTTGATGCTTGGGGACCTGTTCACTTTTCAGAACCTGTCTTCTTCTTTGTAGGATTGCGAGAAGAGAGAGAGAGAGAGAGAGAGAGAGAGAGAGAGAGAGAGAGAGAGAGAGAGAGCAGTTGCTGAATAGAGGCCAAGTTGTAGAGGGGAAAGAGGAGGGAGAGGGTTCGTCAAACGTCAGTGTCTGGGAGCTGTACATCANAGAGAGAGAGAGAGAGAGAGAGAGAGAGAGAGAGAGAGAGAGAGAGAGAGCAGTTGCTGAATAGAGGCCAAGTTGTAGAGGGGAAAGAGGAGGGAGAGGGTTCGTCAAACGTCAGTGTCTGGGAGCTGTACATCATCATCCTGGAACAACTCTTGCAGCCTTGGCAGGGCTTTGCCGGAGGTACGTTACGTTTGTTGTGACACGCATTTCCAATGGGCAACAGGGTTATGACTGCTCATGTCTGAACTGAACCGGAAAATTGACTCGTATCTCCCCCACTGATGGGGTTGGAAGTTGGAAGTATCTGGGGGTTGCTCTCCACCAACCACACATGGGCCCTGTTCTAGATGATATGTAGCATGCTTACCGGCTGCAATATGGTTTGTTTATGGTAGCGCTTTGGGTTCGTATGAGTAACAACTTGTTCCCGCAACGATCCTCCAATTAATCCTCTCAATCGATTCTATTTTGAACACTGATGTGACCTACTATGTCAACATCCTCTCTTATATCTTAGTATAACAAATATTTTAAAAAAAATCATAAGAGGTGGCTGTCCCCCCGTGGTACAATTAGAGGAGAAGAGAAGGGGAAGGCGGCTTCTCCTACATATTATTTTCACTGTTTTTTTATACTGATGTAAGAAAGAGAAAGCGCTTACATGACAAGACACAGTTTTAGTCAGGTAGGTAAGCAGTAATACTTGGTCAAGAGAACCTAAGTAGAAAACCTAAAATCTATATATCAATCTTATCACAAAATCGAATAACCAAATTAAAGTAACAAATACAGTTGAAAGAGTCAAAGACCATTGTAAAAGTTTACCCGGAACAAAAAGATCAATTAATATCAAATTAAACGAAAAAAGAACTAGAAGCATCAGATTCGAATTATGAAATTATAATTATTATTGTGAGATAACCTTTAACGGCTTCAGAATTGTGAGAAAATTTGCTGTAAGCTACACAAAACTAAAAATAGTTTTTAAGTTAAAATGATTGGTGCTCAATCTGAATGTAATTATATTACCAGCTGGGTTTCCATCACCAGCGAAAAGCCAATCAAGATTTAACATTCTAAAACTCCAGCAATAAAAGAAGGAAATTATTACATTTGACCGCATCTAAAGATGCGTTCTTAACAGCCTCTGATTCGTATACTTCTTCCAGAATTTACATCAGTTATTCTTTACTGGCACTTAAAGATGTCACCTTGTTTATTTTCCCCCTTTATGCGTGTGAAAATGCCGGTGTCACTGGCCAAGTTTCTGAGTGGAATTCACTTTTTACCTTTACTGTATTTGTCTTGGCTACCTTCGATCTCTGAGCTGCAAGTGCTTTAATCGGGACTTTTGAAGCACATATTAGTAGTCGCAGCATGTAAATTCTACCTGTGTTAATACGTTAAGCCCAAGAAACTACAGAAAGAACCTTCGCACTTTGATCAAGAGCCTCTTCACTCTAGGAAAGAGCATTAACAGTACTCAAGCCACAACCTACTTCATTCAGTCTTCTATGTTGATGCAGTATTACACCTCAACAAAGCTAAAGGCGGATAGCGGTCCTCCGTTCTCACACCTAAAGAAACAGAACAGTGTTAGATATCAACATCTGGTGATAAAACCAAATAACACGAATGCGGACCTGGGCATTCCTTGATTTAACCCGTTGTAGTTCTTCCTGCAAGCACACTAGCCTACAATTGCAAGTGAAAGTTAAGGATAAACACTTTTGTGCATCTGAAATTGCCTGTAGATCTCAGTTACCTCCACTGTAGCTCACCAACTTCTTGTATCAATTCTTTCTCTCTTTCATGAGCAAATTCCAGCTACCAAAACAGAGAAAAGTGCAAATTTTAATATAAAAAAATGCATATAAAACAACTTTGATTGAATCAATCGTGTTTAGTGTAAAGTGCAACATATACCTTTGAATAGTTACATAATTCAATGCTATCTCAAAAAACCATCATTAGTTACAATAGATCATGCTACAATCCCTTTAATATCAAAATATGGTCCAACCTTACATATATGCTAAATTATGTTCCCCCATCACGACAGCAAATATCAGTGACTGGATGCAAAGAATGATCAAATCTTTGTTTTTTTGTAATTAAGGGATTCCCATGTCACTATACCAAACTAACATAATTGTTAAGGACATAAGTTTGTGTTGAAGACTAAGGCGTTTTCACAACAAAGCAATTAGCCAACGAATTAGAATCTTATTGCGCTTTTTTCTCATAATTGATCATGCAATTCTGTGAGTGAATCTATTCCAGTGGTGCGATCTAATCCAACTTTGTCTTGATCAGAACAAAAAAATTGACAGTGACTGGGGAACGCCAAAAAAAGTTTTCCATGGCTTGAGAAATAGATACACTATACACATTGACTCTACAAACTAGTTAATAATACATAGCAATGTATTCTCTAATCAGTAGAACAAACCAAACTAACTTTTGCAAATAGGAAAGTGAGAAACCAAGTCGATAAAACTCATCTTGGAAGTAAAAGATGATGTCATGGAAACATCTCATAACAAGAACAAGGTCAGAAGGACATCTCACGACTGCCAATAACATCCCATGACAACTTTGGCACATTAACATATTTATGAAAAAGGCATAAAGTTCTTGGATTTTTTTTTTACAAAGAGGAAAAAAGTTCTGAGGTGTGAATTACATGACTAGAAATAAAAAAACAATGCAATTATGATCGTAATAAAGACAAAAGTTAGAAAATTATATGGTGCACATAAGTCAGATAGCAAACACAATTGCTTACTAAGGTCTTCTCTGTTGCAATATTCGGTTGAAATAACGATGATATATCACTTGCACGATTTGCTGAACTTGAATTTGGATCAGGATCCCCTGTGCTTAGTTGCCTCATCATACTAAGGATATTATCCTGCAAATATAAAGTTAAAAATGTAAAAACAATTGAATAATATTAACAAGAATACTTAATTTCCTTTTATACCCTTTGAACTACATTTGCCTGCAAGATAGCATGAAGTTGTGGTAGAAGTGAACCACCAAGACCATTTGGTGTAATATCAGACGGTGATGTCATGCTTGGGGAAGGAAGTTGAGATATCACCTACATGGTCATAAACTTTGTGAAGCACTAAACCTAACAAGCATATATTTCTGTTGACACTCCAACTGAAGAAATATAAGAATATTGACCTGCATACTGTGACTTTTCTGGAGGCCAATAGGCGGAAGACCCTGAAAAAGAAAAGAGCCAACATATTAAAGTGAACTAAAAACAACCAATAAGACAGGTAGGGAAGTTTACTTTATCCAAATCTACACTCTCTGATGTCACTTTGAAACGGCCCTTCTGTTGTACAAGTGGGGGCTTTGATTTATCATCAACATCATCGCCTGATGACATGGTAAAAGAACTTAGAAGTAAGACTACTAATTCATGATAGAATGAGTCCCCCATGCAAAGATCCTGGATTTTCTTTTTGGCGAGCAGAATTTAAATATTACAATTACTGTGCATACCTGCAGGTTTCGACGGTTTGGATACTGCTTCATTGTTTATGTCAACTACTGCCTGAATTCCTCCTTCATTACTGTCTTCCATGTTCTGTTGCTGAAATTGAGTTTTCGAACTGAAGCAAAGTATGTGCAAGTTAGAGTATGCCTTGACAACACAAAAATAGGAAAAACAAAGCAACATGCAACAGAGTCATGCCAAAAACACAAAAAGCAACTAGTAGGGAAGCATGATGAAACATAGGAATTCACAGGGTATTTTGCCGAGCATCCGACCTTTAAAAAATTTTAGGAATTTGTATGATACTATATGAATCAGAGCATTATGTAAAGAAGAAGTTTTTTGTTTAGGAAACCTTCTTTCTTTTTTCAAGACATCCCTAAAAATTAGTCCCACCTGAATACTTGTCAACTAAAATCCAAGTGTTTTATTGTTGAGAACAATTTTAAAAAAAAACTATGTACATACCAAATTTCGTTGCATCTATCTTCTACCTCTATTTCAGATGCATGAACTTAAAAGTAATAACCACAGAAAAATTACAAATATAACATGAATATTATACTCTTAGCTTTAGTAGATAAGAGGAGATAATGAACCTGGGACTCCTTGGTGGTCAAACAGAAATAGGATAAGAGGAAACCTTAGAATAGATCAGATCATATCACGATGTGACTAATCTATACTACAAAGTCTAAAATACAGAAAAAGGAAACATATGCTCAGTTAGATTTGTGTTTTATATTAAATTTAGAAACCTTTCTCCTTTCGATGATTGGAGAAATTCTGAAGGGCTGCTTGAACTTGCAGAAGGTCTTTGGTCATGAATGGAGTGAATGACGACATTGTTCAAATGTTTTTCTTCACCATCTGCTTCAGAAATTTCTCTGGAACCATTTCCTATCTCATTATGATGGAAAGGCGAGCCATTCTGTAGAGCATTTTGATCACTTGTCACAGATGCCTTAATCTCGTTGTCACTTGCATCATTTTTTATTCTGACAAAAGAGTAATAAAAGATTTCACCATTAAGATGAGAATAAATTATCTCAAAATTTTAATATATGAGGGAAATAAGATAAAAAAAATACATTTCAAATCAGCGGAAGTCCAAAAGCTAAGCAGAGGACAATTAATCTACCCTGGGATTCTAGTAGAATGACGCTTTAATTTGTTATACTAGCGTACTTTGATTCAATTAACAATGACAAGAGAACAATAAAAAATCACAGCATCGAAGCTACAAGCTGAAGGATGTGAGTTTCAACATGTTTACCTATGTTGGCACAAAGCTGGATCAGGAGAAATGATAGCTGATGTATGTGGAGATGTATTTTCCTGCTTATTCAAATTGCTGTAATAAAGCAGATGATATTGTAATAAGCTAGTAAAACTCAAAACCAAGGGGTGGAACTTACAAGATCATCATCATTGCTAGGCATAGGGATGCCTTCTGTCGTTCTTTCATGCAAAGCACTAATCTCAAACAACGAATTTCTGCATGATTCTGAATCTTTATTATCTTCATTCTCTGAAATCTGAGAAAATGGTATTATATATTGGACAATAGATATCTCAGAAACTGATGAAAAGATCAAAGGTCAGAAGAATACCAATGAAGCCTGAGCCTTTAAGTCCTCAATATCAAAGTTCCAACCACTGATACCTCGTTTATACTCATTCTATGACATAAAGAGAGAAAGTGAACCTTAATCTCTGGAAGCTTATCAATAGTAGTTAAACCAGTGAAAAAACTACATCAACAAAGCTCTCATCAATGATCATTAAAATTTCCTTACTGGTTCATTGAATAAACAACTAAGTCATCATTCTAAAAACAGGTCGTTCGACAGAAATGATACAGTGCTCGTATAAAACTAAACAGATACCTAGTTGGTGACCTTTTTTTAAGAGATGGTGGATTCTAACAGCCTGGCAGCACAAGTAGTTTCGGTGAAATTTGTCCTAGTTTATTTATTTTTCTTATTGTTTCTGTTTTAGTAAGGAGTTTTAGTATTTCTCTTACTCTATTAGAAGAGTCCTAGTGTAGGTGAAATTAGTCCTTAACCAACTTTTTTTAAAAGTTTGGTTATTGTAAGTATAAGCAGATTTTTTATTCAATAAAATCTTATTCCATATACAGATTTTTTCTGAACTTAGAGCTAGTGAGAGGGCGGTCTTTATCTTGGAGTTTCTCCAAACGCTGGTGGGTTCCAGGGACATCTCTTCATTGACTATCATCTGCTTGAAACGGCCTCGGCGTCATTTATCTGTTTTATTTGATTTTTTATGTGAAAAGTCAGACTTATGTGAGGTCTTGATTCTCAGTTTAATTTGTTATTTGCTCTGCTGCATCACTCCTAACCCGGGAATTCTACCAATTCCAAATGGTTAGTTCACAACGTACCATAAATGTGTAACACAAACAGCCAATTGCCATGTAAAGTTTAATTAAGATCCAGAAAGAGCACCTGGATCTCATTTCTGAAAGCAAAGCTAGCTGTATATGGATTAAGTTTTTAGCCAAGTTGAACAGCCATGCCAAAGCGAATTCTTATAGATAGGGTTGAATAAAAGATCAAATTTCCCTTGCAGCATAGTCTAAACCTATGAAAAACGAACATGTTTACAAAACCCCATTTCACATAGAATAAAGTTAAACATTGCCATGCTTAGTATTATTGATGGCATGATAAAAATGAACCAATCAAGATTCTAAAATATGAAGCATGCAGCCAGATTAAGAGTAAGAAAGTTCTAAACACTATATGATTCAAATTATCAAATCAATCAATATAGGTCTTCACTGATATTTACACTTAGACCCACATTTCTTATCCATCAGGATGATGCAATGGAGTAAAAACATGGCATGTGCAAATGTTAATTGTATATGTAAATCATCATTATGTTTACTTTAGGAATAATGATACCATAGGATGTGGCTTAATTTTATTCTTAAGCCATTGAATGTATACACGTTTATGAGATAACCATAATCTTTTTTTCTGTTGCCAATGCCAACTCTGAAATTTTCTAAACCTAATTTCTTCTTTCTTTTATTGTTACACAGACATTTCATTTCATTCCAATGAAACAGTAAGTATTGGTGTAGAAACAGCTGAAGAGCACAAAACAATGTCATATATTTGAACTATAATTATATAGATGTTATATAAATTTAGAACCTTTTCATGTCATCCGAATCCAAGCCTTATAATTAAAAGAAAGGATCCCAAACCTGTGATATTTCCTCTTTCTTAGCATCAGGCATTTTCTTTTGTGCAAGCAAGTCCTCTTCCTTATCCTGCGAACAATTGAAATTGTATTATGAAACCTATGTCGTTGATAAAACCTAAATACATGGGAGAGATCATATTAGTTACCTTCAACGCCTGATGACGAACACCAAGGCTAGGCAGTCCATCTAAGATCTTTTTCACCATGTAGTCCTGTGACCTAGCTTGCTTGAAGAAAGGTTGCTTTAATAGCTTTTGTGCAGTAGGCCTTTTTGAGGGATCTTTTACCAAGCACATAGAAACCACTTGCCTAAAGGACTAGCAGACGAAACCGTTTTTTCAGTTGACAGTGTTCGACATATACAAAGCAAGTGGTAAGTACAATACAAAGATACCCTTGAGAATTTTCTGTCTCTATCATAGTCGAGTGATGGAGGTGCATTTTGCAAGGTCATCAACAAAACCTGAAAAGAAATATTAATACTGGCTGACTATCAAGAAATGCAAAAAAAAAAAAAGGATCATGCAAGAATTTCCATGCAGAACCAGCCCATGCCCATAAAAGAAATTCTGAGAAACAAATCTAGCCCAGAGAAGGAGACAACTAATTGAAAAAAGAAAGAAATGGAAAAATGCATTTGAAAGTCAGAATCTCTGAGAGATGCTGAAATAAGGATTTGACAATGGAGGAAAAGAAAAAAAATGGTCAAGACCTCCAGGAAACATACTTTCATGGGTGGATACTTTGAAAAAGGTGCATGACCATGTGCAAGCTCCAAAGCCGTAATTCCAAAAGACCATATGTCAGCCCTGTTATCATTTGTAAAAAGAAATATGTTCACAATAACTCATGCTATACATATAAATCAAGTTAGAAAAGTCAATAGCCAACTTGAAATTATATCCATTCAATTGCTCCATCACCTCAGGTGCCATCCTGTTAAAAAAATATTATATCTTTAGATGTAAAAACTCAAAGAATAATCATAGTCAGATATGAATACAATCAGAAATTGACCAGCAAGGCGTCCCAACAAATGTGTTTCTAGTACGTTGTCGATCGCCTGACTCAAAGAGGCAAGCAGAAACTCCATAATCTCCAAGTTTGATTCTGCCACGTGAATCTACCAGAATATTTCCAGCCTACAGGAAACTTGCAAATAGAGCAATCAACACTTCCACAGAAGAAACTCAAACTAATACACCATGTGACTACAAAGAGTTGAAACTGTAACACAGGGGACATGTAGCTAGCTCTAACCAGATCAACAATATGAAAGAAAATTTGCCACATACATCATGTATGCACTGTTGTCGTACATGTGAAAGGTCCATCAATTACCTTGATATCCCGATGTATATGCCCATGATGATGAAGATATTCCAAACCTTTTAAAACCTCTTTTAACACTGTTGCAATCACAACTTCCTCAAATCCATTTGGATAAGCTGACTTCATTATGTGAAGACAAGACCCTCCAGCCATGTAAGGCATAACAACCCATAGATTATGATCATTCACAAAAGAACAATATGCCTTGAGAACATTTGGATGATCTATTAAAATCATAGTCTGTGCCTCACGGGATATGTTGTTCTGGAGAAAACAAAGACAGATGAGTAGTTAAAAGTACAGAAATCTAGAAGAACTTAGATTGTAACATAAGATTCTAAGTACTTTATATGTCTACATGACAGATTAAATATCATATAAGTTTTCTACTAAATATTAAAAGAAATATATAAAGATACATGGTCATCAATGATAGTTTATTGACAATCTATAATTTGCCTATATTAACCTGACCCCCAGCAGATGCACTAATAAACATAAGGTAAGCACCATGTGCAATGGTAAGTAGTCAATAGCATCATCGTTGACTTTAATTTCATATAATATATAAAAAGGAGTATTTGTACCATTTTTTTGTGTGTTAAAACTGATAGCTAGTTGATATTTTTTCATATTCAGTTATTATCAATGATAATTCAACCATGGTGTTTAAAGGTTTCTTCCATTCCCTACGTCAGTCATCAAGAATGATAACCTGCTTCAGAAATATTATCAGGTTGGGCATTTAGCAATAATAGCCACAATAGTGACATCCAAAATGCATCAACATGAAGAACAAATTTAATGAAATCGCCACCAAATGTCATGAACATGTCATACATAAGATTAAGCATCGCAATGATCAAAGAGTACTACCAGATTTCCATCTAGATTAGCATTCAGTCATAAAGAAAACAGAAGACAAGGTCAGGTTTATTGAAACTTGAAAAGTAAAACGTATGTCAATCCTAGCATCATATGGTTTTTGTAGAGACTCTTGAACTTAGATACACATGTGTCAAATCTTTATTAAAAGGGACACTTAAACCTCCAACATATTTGAAAAAGGCACATTTGTTTCAGTATTTATCCCTTTTGTCAGATGATTCTTTTTTTTTTTAATATCGAAAAACATCTTACAAAAGCAAAATGGAATAAACAAAGATGGGGGAAGGAAAAAGAAAGCACAGAAAGACCCATGCACCATGGCCCCTAAGTTGAATTTGCAATCAATGATGATAATGTTTCCAAACGAATATCATAGTATAGTCTCTATAAACAGATATTTTACCAAAATATCATAACTTGATACTTATTAAGTCGGATGTGGTTTGCCGTTCACAATCACACAAGGTAACTTCAATAAATTAGCCTGATCAGAAGGTGTTTGCAACAAATTGACTATTAGGCAGATGTGAGAAACAAAAGCCATCTCCTGCAATGATTCATGATTACCAACCAACTTCTCGTAACTTGTCACCTTATACTTCTGTTCTGAAAACATCTCAAAATCTTATGTCAAACTAATGTGAGCAGAACAAACCAAATTGTCACTTAGGAATCGAGATCTTAATTTCTCACCATCTGCAATATCTAAATATGATCATTCTTAATTTAATCATAATATTGACACCGGTGATAGGGTTTTTCTTTCAGGTTACATCACTCCCAGGGCAAAGCTAAATCTATGCTATAAGGTCATCAAAAGAAGACATCATCCACGAATAACTAGAAGCCAACCTTATGCTAATATCACAAACAGATACAGGACACTACAACATGTTTTCAATTTTTCTCAACACAACTTGCAGAACACCAATTTGATCCATCTGAATCTAATAAAACTAAGAAAAAAAAATACAAGAACACTATTTTATCCAACAGGGAGCTCAGTCACGTATACCAGATCGCTATTGTTCCTCTCGAAATCGAGGATCTTGATGGCGACAACCTCCTCCAAGGGAATGCAGCGCGCCCTGTAGACGGACGCGCTGACGCCCTGCCCGACCGTCTCGTACAGCTCGTAATCCTCCGCGCGGATGGGGTACTTCTTCCTCTCCATTGGCGCCTTCCGATCGTCAACCCTTCCCGGAACCCTAGTCTCAGATCGATTCTGAGATCCAAAAGAACTCGAAAAAACAGATATCGAAATGAAAAAAAAAGGAGATCGAGAACAAGGTGTTGTGGTGCTTTTTTCTCTTTTGTTAGGGATTTGATTGAGATCGGAATGGGGAAAAAGAGGAGAACGGGTGGAAAGGAGGAGAGACGGAGAAGGATTCCCGTGAAGTGAGAGCGAGTTTTGAGCTCTCGCTTTTAATTTCTGGTTCTGCTGCATGCGGCCGTGTGTGTATGGTAATGGTATATATATGAAAGCGGGGGAAGGCGCGCGTGGCGGAGTTCGTATGGGAAAAGCGCGCCACATGGAATCCATTGGTCAGCAATCAGTGGGTCCAAGTTGATGTCACCATCCAACGGGCCTCATTATCCGTGGCGTTGCCGGGGCCCTGCTTCGTTGAACCCTACACCCGGCGTCAAATTTTAATAATCTCTTAAATAATAAGATGAACACCAATAATAATAATAATAATAATAATAATAATAATGATAATGAAAGAAGTAAATAAAATATGACATAACTTGAGGATTGTGGTAAAAAAAAATGATACTTATACTTCAATGCAAAATATATTATAGCATTACATCTTTTTTTTATATTCAGTCTGGCCCTCCTATATTTAGAATTATAAGTTGAAGTTCATAGTGAAATAGTGGAATATTTTAGTTAAATTTATGGCAACAAAATTTAATTGAGATAATACATATATTATATACACATTCATGGATGGATAGTATGTTTCTTTTTCTAATATTCTAGGAACAAGATCATGTACTTTCAAATTCAAATCCGGCATAATCTAATTAGTTTTGGATCGAGCAATATGATATGATAATCCAAAATATGACCTCAGTTGCCCATTAAACTGATAGAAATAATTAATGTCAAAATGACTTGTTAAATAATTTTATTACTTTTACCTTTAATTTCATTTAATTTAATTCCTAAAAATAATTTATTTTAATCATTATATTTACATTTTCTGAAAAAAAAATCATAAAAAATCTTAAAAATACAAGAAAAAAAAAAGAAGAAAGACTCAAGCCCAAATAGATCCAACTCATTTTTTCCCATGAGGATGTGCTCTTTCCCTATTTGACTGTAACATGAGTAGAGTAGTCAAAATAATGCTTTGTAATGCAAATCAAATGTATGCTACAGTCTGCAGACCCCAAGTTTTAAGTATTCCAAGTTCTAACGATGTTGAAGGATGTACCTAAAAATAGACGCCGAAGGAAACGGGAAAGTGATTAATTCTCCATTCTATCTCTTTGTGGTTTTAAATTATACATCCTTGATACACATTAACTAGGTTTTGTATATGAGGGTATGAGTTACATGCTTGAGGTACTTCCTTAATTTCCTGTTCCTCAATACTCATGCAACTCAGTTTTTTTTTTTCCCTTGTGTCAATGATATGTCAACTGTTCGGTCTGTGTAAACATAATAAAGTATGTTTGACTTAGCTGAATCACCACGGAGGACGTTCTTTCAATTCTCTTGTAGGCCTTTTACTACTATTCTAGTATTTGTCTCTTGCCTATGCTTAATAGGTTTCTCCTTTTCTTGCTGCCTGCTGGGCACAACATATTAAGTATAGGATCCTATATAAAAAGAATTGAAGGTGTATACTAATTTACTATGCACTCAGTGTGATGCATAATTTGAATCATTGATTTAAAAATAAATGACTCAAATCGCATAGCAAATTACTATGCACCCCATTAATCTCATCTGTATAAACTCACATGTTCTAGTTCGATCAGGTCACAGATTTTTTTGGGCTTGGGCCTTTTGAAATAAAAGATTTCAATGTGTAAGCCTTAAAGGTTACAAATTCCTTTTACCAATTTTTTTTTCATTACCATGTCATCAATATTATTGTTTGTCACTGTTTATCTAATACCAATCAGAGATTTTTTTTTCTCTTTTCTTCTTAATTGTTCTTATTATTTACATTGACATCTTTATATACCTTGTTTCTCATCTTCTGTCTCCTCTTCTGCATAGGAAAATCAGAGTGAGAAAAAAATTTCATGGAGGGAACTCTTTGATGTTGTGATTGCTCAAAATATAATAACCCAGGTTTCCACAATTCTGAGCACCCGTTCAGATTGATATCTTCATGTTTCTTATTCATAAAACTCATCCTCATTATTCTACAAGCATATTTGACATAAAATATTATATTATATAAATACTTTGATTTAGTACAAACAGCTCTCCGTTGTAGTCTAGTTGGTTAGGATACTCGGCTCTCACCCGAGAGACCCGGGTTCGAGTCCCGGCAACGGAACTTTTTTGCACTTATCGCTTCATTTTTTTCCTTTTGCAAAAAACAACTTCCAGCCAATGGAATATATTAATTTTCTCTCCTTTCTTTTGGTTTTCTTTATCATTTTTTTATATCTTAAGAGTGGTAAATGAATTCGACCCAAAATGTAAGTTTTAATTTAGATTTTTGAGAAGAGAATTTAAAATACTCTTGCAAACAAGCTACAAACAGACACCGCAAATAGACAAGCCTTGAAATTATTTATTAACTTCATCATGGCTAATTTAAATTTTTAAAAGAGATGTTGGCTACCCCTTTTGGGTTCTGAGTTTATATCATGTTTTCTTTTTCCTTCTAAGTATTGAATAATCAAAGTGCAAACTTTTGTGTAATCGGCCAAACGCACCAAACCACCAATTATTGATTAGAAGGCTACCTGCCTTAATTATATGATGATGCATTGCTCTTGTACAAAATTGTGATGACTTTAGGGTTGGCACAATCACATCCTAACATGATACAAAGATGCATTTCAAATAGTTCATAGCAATTATCATATATGAGATGTTTTGACCACTTTTGACCTCATTCTGCCAATATCTTGAAACTGTGCTTTTTTTAATCTTTGTCATTAAGTATGTTAATTTCGTCACTTATAAGTTGCACAGGGAATTAGTAATGTTTCTGGTTTTTGCATTTGATTAATTTCCTGCAATCATGTGTGAAGGATGGATGAAGCAGCAAAAAGCCTGCAGCAATTCCTGTCAGAAAAAGGTTGGCTGAAGGCAGCTTTGAGTTTCAACAGATCATGAAGCAAACATCTTTTTAGCCACCAACAAAGTGCACTAGAGTGCAATTCAAGTTTCCTGTTATTTGGCCCAAAAGCTGTGCAATAGAATTAAGAAAACAAAGAAGGTTAATTAATTACATGTGACAAAGTAAATCTGAGACAAAGGCAGTGCAGCCTTTTGGTTGGGTTTGTGTTGGTTGATTGATTTGTTGCTTCAAGTTGGAAGCCCCTCAAAAGAAGTTTGCAGGTTGGTACTTGGAAGCATCCAATTACTGCAGCATGTCTGATAAGAAGGCAAGTAGGTAGTGGATAGTTCCACTCTCCTACCAGCTAACATGTGTTGGGAGGCAGATGATTCAGAACTCAAATGTAGCCAAAAAGACAAGAAAGAGGTAATGATGCAAACTAACTACTGTGTACTACCACTGCCAGCATCAGCAAGGAGTGATGCAAAAGGTTTAACTTAATTGAAGGCTTGCCATTTAATCATCCTCCTCTGCAAGGCAGTATGCTTCAATGTTGTCTAGGTTCAGCTGGAAGTTATCTATGTCAATCGGTTTTTTTTTTCTGATGCAGAGGTCTATGAAGAAATATATTTATGGAGATGATTTCTATAAACAGATTGGATTCTTCTGTACTGATCAATCCGACAGAGCTCACAGGAAACTAGTTCTAATTTATTCTTCATTACACTTTGATTGCATAAAAGGGTGCAGTCGACTATTTGATAGGAGAAGAAATAATTGAAGGAAAATTAAGTAATAGGAAAATACATAACTTATGGTGCCGCATTAGATCCTCAATTATAATTATTAGTTAGAAAAATAAGACTCCCATTTAAAAAAAAAAGAAAGGAAAGAAAAGAAAAGATAAAAAGAATGGTCGTTCAATTATTTTGTAGCATGAACTTTGAACTTTGAACATCCATTTCAGGAAATGGGTTCAATGGTTTGGCAATCAGGTGGTCAAATGGTTGTGCAAACAGAACCTAATTTAAAATTTAAAAAAACCTTTTTTTTAATTTTGTAGGTAGTAACCAAATGCACTTATTTATCCTTAATTAATTATTCTTTTTTGTTTAATTTTTCGAGTAACATGCAAGCACGCAGCTGTCTCAATGCAAATAAGTTGATGATGGAAAGAAGATTGCAATAGGGGATCGATGTCATGAGGATAAGGAAGAAATCGTAATGATGCAGATATATAATATTACATACGTGTGTTTATAGATTATACAAGTTTCAAAATCGAAGATCGTTTAATCAATTAGCATGTTGAATTAGAAAAAAAGACGATGTGTTTGCCAAATTTTGCAGAGATCGATTTAAAATTACAATAAAATATGAAAAGAACGAGACGGAATGTTGTATTTGTATATGTACGTCGTTCAAATTGCAATGCACGTCCAGCTTCCAAATGGATTCTTCTTTTTTATTTCATTCAACTTGATGGGCGAGCGAGTCATTGATCCAGGATATGTCAAAATTTTGAGTTAGCAATATGTTGTAAGGTGACCAGCATGCCAGCATGGTCACGGGCCGTGATAGGTCATCACGGGCCGTGACCAGTATGGTCAGGGGGCGTGATAGTACATCACGGCCCGTGACCAGTCATCACGGCCGTGATGATCATAGTGTGCTCGTGATCAAAGTGATCACAAGCCGTGATGGCCACGTGAGGTCGTGATCGCAGAGATCACGACCGTGATGGACGGGTCGTGATCACACGGATCACGGCCGTGACGCGAACGCGGATTCGCGTGAGACGGCGCGACAATCACGCCCCCGTCCATGGACGCGCCAGCGAGCGTCGTGGTATATAACGCGCGGATTGCGCGTTGATTTGGCCATCGAACGAAATAGGAAACGAGCGTCGAGGGACGACGCTCGTCCGTGCGATGATCGCGCGGTGACGGCCGCGGATGGGGGCGGAG
>LTAE01000614.1:0-18097 GCA_001647135.1 Pontederia paniculata
GACATCCACTTTAATTCCAACCAGTCCACCATATCTGCCATGTGGACAAGAGCAAGGGCCCATTCTGCGGAATTCATCAAGCTCCACTGTCCTGAGGGACCACCCCCCCGAGATCCAATCTGGATCAGGTGGGAGCCCCCTCCTCCATGTTGGGTGAAGCTCAACACTGATGGATCCTTTACGGGTCCCGGGGAGGCAGGGGGTGTGGGTTACATACTCCGATCTCATAATGGTGGCTTCATATGTGCAGGTTCACTATCCAGGCGTTTCATGACGGTACTCGCGGCTGAAGTTTGGGCTCTACTAGTTGGATTTGATGAAACGTCAAGAGTTGGAACTTCAGATAGTGTGGATAGAGAGCGACTCTTCAAACCTTGTCGATGTTATCAACCGCAAAGGCAAATGCCCATGAAAACTGCTCAATGTGCTATATGATTGTTGGCATGTTTTGGATAATATGAATTCATATATAGTTACACACATTTTTCGCGAAACTAATCGGTCTGCGGACTATCTAGCTAATTACGATCGAGCATCTAACTGCGATGCTTTTTGGCAGGAGCGCCCTCCTCAGGGTTTTCTTGAGTTTTTGTATGAGGACGTATCTGGTTCATTCAGTAATTGATAATTCATTGTTTTTCAAAAAAAAAAAACATATCTTCAATTTTTATCTTATTTCAAATCCGTTGGTGTTTAAATTTGTTATACCTCACAATCGATAGTAACGTGCCTTTCGAAATCCAAAATTGATTATAAGAAATCAAATATCATATCATATCATGATATTTTTCAAGGAGTTGCAATATATTGTCAACTAGCTCAATTAATATAATTAACGTACACACATGTACATATATAATATTTTTCCCCAGCGCCGAAGCTCTTTACTTCAAATCTCGATGAAATTTATATTAAGAAGTAATTTTCTTCTTTAGTATTTCACATGATGGATTGAGCTAAGTTAAAATTATTAGCAATCCATAGGTGAAGAAGAGTGTTAAAAATATAAGATATTGTTCTTTTTTATTATTTAAGTTTTTAGAATTATTGAGAGAGAATTGAAAGCAGTCAGGAAATGAACCAAATTTTTAGGCTGTTTACTTTCGATAATGGATCCATATTTATAAAAATATGGAAAAGAAATGTTCAAAATAATTTCACAATCTCAATAAAAGAATGCTCATAAATATGTGTATCTGTGTTTCAATCACAATGGAGTCATCTGAAGCTACCTCACGATTTTTTAATTATTATTTTTATTTTCATAGAAACCAAAAGTATCTTTTTCAAATTTGTATTATCTATCTATTTATCTTAAACAGAGTACAGAATATCCTGACTTACATCCTATTAACACGTCACTTTAACTCACTATTGTTACATGACCATCAAATCAAATTAATTTAATAGTACAAATGGTATATTAGAAAAAAATGCAACTACCAAATTAAGGAGTTATTTTTTTCTAATAATTAAGATAATGAAATCTAATAATTAACAGACCAATAAGATAATAAAATAATAACGGTGTGCATAGAAATGCAAAGCCAGTGCTCCACATCCTGATGTTTATATTTAAAAATGTGAAGTACAATTTGTAAATGCACCATCGGCTCGTGCTTGCACTACTGAGCCCAAGTGAGTATGGACCAACCCACGTCCAACCATTTGTGGGCCGATGACTGCAAGGGCCACAGTGTTTGGGGGTTAGTAATTGGGTCAAAAATAATCGGCCCATTAAGGCAAAAGACATTTGTATTTGATATGATAATTTTTTTATCCATAAAGATGTAAATACTTTTTTATATAGTATAACTAGATTACATGGTTTTTTATCGCATTTTATATCTAAAACATAAAAATGGAAAGATTTTTCCTCTCTTTTTATTGTTTTCTTTAATCGTTTTAAAAAATGTTTCATTTTATGAAAAAAAAAACCAAAGGAGCTTTTATTTTTCATGTTATAAAAGAAAATATAATTTCAAAATTGAGAAAAAAAGGACAGACCTAATTGAACTCTAGAAAACCCTGAATGATGAATGATGGGCTATGTGCTATTTTTTTTTAATTCTAGAAAATTATCCATTTCAACAATTTGATGGGCTTAAGCAGCAAAATTTTATATCTTGTGCTGTAGGGCCATAGTTAGGTGAGGAGCAAATTAAGCCTGTACGAAGGATGTGCAGAGGGACATCAACCCGGAGGGAGTTCCGGTTCAAATCGAACCATCGGATTGGGTATGAATAAAATTTTATAAATAATAAATTTGTATTACTGTTTTATAAATGTCATATACTTATTAAATACTACCTCTTAAAGAACAAAGACAACTATGTAATAATATACTTAGAAAATGATAATAATATAATTATTTCATAATAAAATACAACACAATATTTAATTAAAGAAGAGGATAATTAAAATGTTTGAATGAGATTTAATTTGTTCATTATTTTAATTTCATAATGCCAACTAATTATTATTGATTTAAATTCATAAACACATAAAATTAATTGAGAGTTTAATTATGTGTATGCATGAGTTATCACTGATAGATTTTTTTTTAATTTGAACATGTGAGAGATAATATAATATATGCATTAATGAGTCATTAATTATAACACTATTTTTTAATTTAAATTCATGAGATAAATTGGGCAATATTATAATATCATTAAATATGATTGATTCTTTTTTTATTTGAACAAATCGAACCGGTTAAAATTTTCTATGTTTGTGAATTGAACCGTTCGTAGCACTATTGACCAGACAAATTGATTTATACCTTAGACCATTTTAGTGTCCAACCATGGCCCGTCTTGAAAGTGGGTTGATGTTCGTACTTGTCTGGCCCTAACAACACTGGTAGAGACTAAGGATTGGTTGGCAAATATGATTTTATAGGTGATTTATATTTGCATCATGCAACGAATATATCTAAAGAGGGTTTGATAATGAGTTATTGTAACACTCCCGTCCTCATTCAAATAATTGTTTTCTTTGAACTTTTCACTCACATGAATTTAAAACGCGTATTGAATGATGAAGAGGATAGTCACTTATAAGTCCACGATCACTAGGGGCTCAAAGTCCTCGTTGAGACGTCTTGACCCACATGATTCAAATGAGGACCCGAGATTGGCTATGGTACCTTCTATAAGACCTTCAACTCATTCAAAAAATTATTCAATTTGAGCTTAATTTTAACCCTTATAAATTTAAAATGTGTCTTGAATGATAAAGATGGTAGTCACTTATAAGTCTATGACCATTTTCCTGTCCTTATATTTTTCATAATGTTTGAATTATCTTACAATCTTAAGTAAGATTTGTATCTTAATAAGATTATTATCTAAACATTAGATTAAAACTGAAAAAATAATTACAAAATGCAAAAAAATAATTTCTCTAACAAAAATAACTTTTAAAATTCAATAGTATACGAGTGCAAAAAATGTCTTCAAATTCATTTTAGAAATAATCGATTGTCAAAGGAAGATAATGCTACCATGAAGTTGGTTATTGTTCATATTATATATCATGCATTTTCGGTTTCAAAATAATCCAACCCGTACCCGACCTTGGTCAGGTCTTGATCTCAGTTTGGGTCAGTTCGGATGGTCGGGACCCATATTTATCGCTATGTTTTATTAGCTTAACTACATTAAGCTTAGAAACAAAAATCAAATAATACAAGTGAAGCTTGTTTCTAAGACATACATCTATACTTCACACAAAAGAAAACTAATTACTAATATGATCTCATCTATCCTAGATTCTGATTAATTGAAATGGATAGCTAATTATAACTGAATATGGTAATTATGAATTGTCAAACAAAAAAATTGAACTGCATAGAAATCTAAAAAAAATAAGCCAAGAAAAGTAAAACCCCATTTGACGCCACAAT
Organism: Pontederia paniculata; assembly: GCA_001647135.1. Taxonomy (NCBI): domain Eukaryota; kingdom Viridiplantae; phylum Streptophyta; class Magnoliopsida; order Commelinales; family Pontederiaceae; genus Pontederia; species Pontederia paniculata. The sequence goes on from LTAE01000614.1 coordinate 3,911, forward strand.
TTTCTTTTACAAGTTCTTTTTATGCACTTAACACATTAAGGTTTAACCATATAACAAAGGACTAAAATAACTCCACAAAAGTCAGCCAACAATCATTAAAAAAACATCACTACGATAGTAACGCAGAACGCAGTCCGCGTCTAGGGCGACATGGTCTGTTTCCTCGGGATGGAGATGAGGTCGTCCATAATGCCGAACGTAAATCGTGTCATGAATGACGGAGTTCTTGTTCGGTATCCGTGTACAATCCCGACTCAAGGACACGACCCAGCACGGACCGTGTCCAACCAGGACAAGGGTCGTGTTGTGTCATACAAATGAAACATGTTAAACTTTGAAAACAGAAGGCTAAAAATGGACCATGTCCAATTTGGACGCGAACCGTGTTGAAGCAACATAAGTTAAAATCATAACACAGATTGTGTCCGAGAAGGACGTGAGTCGTGTTATGCATACGGGCAAAATATGAGTTTTAGTTAAATCTAGATTTCTAACTTAATGACATCCTAAACTACCACAAATCCTAATTATCCTCTATATAAACCCTTCTTTTTTGCGCATGGCATCGCCACTACCTTTGGCAGCATCCACGTTGTTGCTGAAACTATGTGAAATGATTCAGCAACAACCCCAATCGAATTGAAAAAATTGTCCCTATAGCCCTATTTTTTGCCCTAGCCATCTGGTAACCTCTCTTTTCTCGCTTTTCTCTTTTTCTCTCTTGTTAAGGATTTGGAGGTTTTCTCTCTCCAAAAAACTTTTTCCCTCATCTTGGGATTTGCGCCAAGAGAGGCTGACGTAGATCGACGACATATGGAGGAGGGAGAAGCCGATTTCTCATGAAGGAGGAATGAGGAGGATGACGTAGAACAAAGAAAGTATAACAAATAACTCGCTCGAGAAAAGACATGTAACTAGGAACCATTATTAAGGCTCTCGGTATGCAATAGAATGATAATTAATATAGGTTTGTGTCAGAATAATCGGATTGATTATTGTCTTACAAACTAGTGAATTCCTCCCCATCGATATAAGATATTATTTAATACATCATGATAGAACCCTCAAACACGGGCCGTATCTTTCCCAACACGGTATGCTTTAGGCGGACTAAGGTCGTGTCACCTTCGATGTCGGCCATTTCGTTGGACAACACTAGAACCAGTCAAGACACGGACCGCATTGATTTCCAACGTGAGTTGTGTTCCTCTAATGAGCATAATGAAGAAAAAAACTTAAACCCTAACCAGGTTGCATTATCGTCAAATGCGGTCGTGTTCCTCCAACCGAAAATGACAAAGGTTATTTTAAACCTAAAATGGACCTTATCGCCTCATGAATCGGGCCATGTTCTACCATATCGATGCAAAGCGAATAAACATGTTTACAATGTTGACCGCATTGCTTGGAGACCTGGATCGTGTTCTATGTGACGTTGTCCACGCCTGAATCACATAATCCTCACATCAAGAAGTAAGGGTCGATTCCAAGTTGGACGTTTGTCGTGTTCCCTCAAGAAAATGCCCAACTTATTTAAATTATTCTTTTGTCTACATATGGTTGATTGTATTGACTGAATTAAAATGATTTGATGAATGATGTAAGTCTAATTGTCTTGAATGATAACATAACTTAACTCTTGGTAGGGATAAAATTTGTTAATGAATTGTAATTGAATTGGGGCATGAAGAGAATGACCCTTTGTGAATTGACGTAATGGATTATTTTATTGGCTTATCATAAATTGATAATCTCTATTGTTATATTCTTTTACATATCAGACATTTATTTATGCTCTTTACATATAGGGTGTCACAATTCATTGAACACTACCTCCCTTGAGAATTAAATTATATATGCAAGTAATCCAAATGCTTAATAGATGTCGATTATATTGGTGGTAATAGTTTGTTTTGCACATGGATTAGGTCCTAATCAACTTACGAGAGTCATGTGATAGTGATAAATCACTAGTCTTATTGGATTTAATGTATGCTCATAGTTTTTTTATTGGAATTGATGTAATAGACTTTTTATTTTTTTAGTTGAAAAATATCTTCTAGTCGAAAATGTTGGTCTTTAAAAGGATGTATTTGTGATGTTGACCATTCAAAAGATCAAAGTAAAGTCAAATGAGTAAGCCTGTAGCCCCTAAAACCATATTTTGTCGGACAACGAGGTGTGATTTTGGAGAAGTTATTGTAATACCCAAGTTAAGTACCCCAACCTTTGGACACTTGGCCAGCCCTTATTTCACCCCCAAAACCCACCCAAAACACATAATAGGCCTATTTTCTGTTACCCTCTCTCTCTCCTCCGAATTTCCCTCTTTGTTACCTTGTTTGTATCACCAAGAGGGAGTGAAGAAGCACAAGCTCACAAGGTCCTTGAATTTCAGTAGCAACTGAAGGAGAAGAAGAAAGGGAGAGGAGCAGAAAAGGAGACTAGGAGGAGCAACAAACTTTCCAAGAGGAGGGAGAAGAGGAAGAAAGAAAGAGGAACTAAGGCAGCAAAAATAAGGTATGTAAAGGAGATACTCTTTTCCCTATCATGTTTTAAGAAGCAATTCATCTCTATTGCAAAAGGGGAAAAGGAAGAACTAGAGCAGAAGTCATGATTCATGTCTAAGTTCATGTTTAAAGTCTTCATGCCTACGGTTTTAGTCGTGGATTCAATTCGGATGATGTATGATGTTCTTGATCTTGTTATGCCCTGTTTTAGGTTCAATTATATGTTAAAAACCATTTAGAACCATCTACATGTGAATATGGGTTGATGTGGAAGGAATGTATGTGAAATTAAGGGGAATACGGCTGTATCGGCAGAATACGGGTCATCTGAAATCCTTTCGGACAGATCAATACGGTCGTATTGATTTGTACTGGCGAACCGTACAAAATTGTACAGCTGTACAATTTTGTACAGGCAGGTCATATTCTAAAAAATCGATAGTATTGGTCAATGCTGGCAGGTAGTATTCTCAAAAAATGATAGTTTTAACAGTGCTAGTTGTCCATATTGATGCACAAGAAGTAATATTACGATTATAGATCATTATTAATTGTTCGAATTGGACGTGAAAGACATGTTATATCTCATGTTTATGTTGATGATCTATTTGGTATGTTAAACATAGAGTGATGTCATTGATATGATGTATGGCGATAACTTAGATACGTTATGCATGCTAAGGCGTAAATAGGGCTTAAAAGATGAAACATGTTGTGCTTGTAATGATGTTTGATGTATTGTAATTAAAAGATGGATTGAGATTAGTTTTGGTACATCATCGAAAGAAGAAGTAAGGATCTTCATCGGGAACGATGATGTGCTTCTCGGGAAGTAAAGTCTTCACCAGACGTGGTGATGTGCTTCCCAATGCTCTAGGAGTGGCGACATGTAGGGTGCAAGGCGCCCTTGGTCTGATCAACCATAAGATGATGTTGTATCAAAACTCCTAATCAAGACAAGATAATTAAAATGGACATGTGACGCGGGGACGACTTAAGAGAAGTTAAAGTAACTTCTAAGATGTCACATGATAAGAAGATGAAAGATGATGAAGATGACATGAATGAAGAAGTCAAGCCTAAGGGGCTATATGCATTGAAAGTCAATGCTAAGTAAAGATATTCATGTCTAAAGAAGCATTATATTGATAATGCTAAGCATGACGCATTATATCGATAATGACAAGTAAAATAAAGTTAAGATGAACTTATGTTGCATTATATTGATAATGCATAAGAAAGATAAGAAAGAAAGTAAAAGATGAAAGATAGACTTGAAGTTAAGTCTTTGAGCATAATGAGCTAAGATGCTAAAGTAAAGTAAAGATGAAGAGTCATATGTTGACCCAAAGTTCGAGTTAAGAATCTTATGATATGTTTGTTATTTATGATGTTTATATGCATGACATATAGGTCTTTGCATATATAGGTAATATGACTCATTCATTCTTCGGCCTTTACATACTCTAAGGGGATGAAATTCCTCTGCTTTTGGATCCTTTAGGTGCGAAGTAATTATGATGCTTAAAAGAAAATGATGTTGCTCATGATGGCGAAAGCACATGGTTAAGTATGGATTGTCTTAGAGTCAAGTTATGTTATTGTCTTTCTTTTTCTATCAAATTGTAAAGACTATGTATCGCCTTCGGGCAAGTTGATGTATGTCAAGTTATGATAACATACCTTTATGGACAAGTTGTATGATTAAGGTTCATGTCTTGGGTTATGTCGTCTTTTAATCAAGTTTATGTGTCTTCCGCTGATTCATACGCTTGTCATGATCTTGATGTCTTATGCTGATTTTATCTTGTGTAGATTATATTCGCATCTTATGTTCATATTTTTTTCATGTTGTGACCATGATTGTCAATAGTCAAGTCAAGTTCAATGTATCGTAGCGCCGCGAGATCGTTTCGAGCACGTGGCGAATGTCGATTCGTCCGCGTGGCTGGACACGTTTTCGGAGCGTTATAGTTACAATATTGATGACTTTTATGACTACTAAAGTATCATCGATATGGTTTGTATTGCTAGATACAGTCAAATCAAAATGCTCTCGAGAAAATATTGCGCCGAAGTCCATTATGCGATACATGCTACTAATAAATAAGACTCAACTAGTATTGCCCTTGATTAAAATAGACATGTGAATTATATAATATCATTGATATTTGAGTAGAAAACCCTATGTAAATATATTTTTTGAGGCATTTATCAATCTAACTACTTAAATAGGTAGGATGCTATTTAAATCCATTTAATAATATCATTTTTTATTTATTTAAAATTTCATAATAATCTCTTTCTTAACAATAATTTGAGTGACCCCATATTACAATGTGTGGTTTCGTATTTTGTCAAGGACAAAAGGTGTACGGTTGTGAAAAATTCACACCCTCGAGCATGCCCCCACAATGCTGCAAATGATCTCAGATTCAAGCCAGCTAAAAATGGCTTGGTGGCCTGCTACTTCCATCACCACAAGACCCACCACCACCCAATTATAACAAGTTAATAGGCCATCCGCACCTCTTTACTATTCCAGATGGATGGCCCATGAAATTATTGAAGTGTAACTGATCAAGACATGACGTGAATGAATCTTAGTAGACTCGGTAGCATGGCCAACACATGCACTGCCTCAGTGCATAGTAGGGGATATATAAGTGGATAACCCAAGAAAAACATGATGAAACAAGATCAACATCCCACATATATTTTTTGGAATTTATACGGATGAATGCTGAACAGCTTGCATGGTGAGAAGATTAATTAGGGAACCCCCACCTCTTAGCTGTGCTTCTGAAATTATATGGTACTCATGTCTCACATCTCTCTCAGATGTCTTCTTATAAATGAATTCATCCGTCCATTTCCAGACAAAATAAAGAGACAAAAAATAAACCTTCCTACATATCTGTACCATAAAGAAAGAAAAATCTTCATATCTGTACCATCGATCAGAGCTGTTATCAGGTATCCACTTGCAGTGAGCTACTACGCGTCTCTTTGCTGGCGGTCACAGAAAGAGCAAGAAGCATTAATGCTTTTTTCTGATAGATGCATTGCATGTTGTGTGCTTGTCCCCAATGGCTTACAAACCCGGACTCCAGCAATTTTTGAATATGATCCAAAACTATCTTTTTTTTTTTTTTTTGTTTGGATCGGTGCCGTCTTGTTGTTTCTCTCGAGTCGGTGCATTTGATTGACCAGTGTCTCTTCTCAAGCTTGAACCATATGAAATCAAGTGAATTATATACGATATATAAAACTGATGCCTTCGAGTTTGAATTATATGATAATATGGTGGTGTATTTTCAAAAAAAAGAAACCCATAGATTTGTTATTGAGTAAACAAATGTAAAAACAGTCATTTTATTGGTATCTCTCTCTAATTAAAGTGTTTTGATAATATCATGCTGGCAGTATCAAACCAAAATTTTCATCATTATTTTTCTGTTCTTCCTTCCTAACATTAATCCACACATTTAAACTTTTCTATTTGTATATTTGTTTTCTCGTATATAATTTACTCAATACTCATGTATTTAAACATAATCGGATGATATATACAAGAGATAAGTTAAGGGCTCTCTTCTATTCTATTTGCATGGTTTGGCCCATGCCTCATGATCATTTGCGCCAAGAATTTCCTTCATGAAAGATTTTTTCACATATGTAGGATATACTAATAGGAGATCATTTTTGGATCATACACATCTTTTATGTTTCAAAAATTTTCATCATTATTTTTCTGTTCTTCCTTCCTAACATTAATTCAGAATGATGTGAAATAAAAAAACTGTCTGAAACCGTATGAATATAAAAGTGGCAGCATTTCAAACTTTAGCAACATTTTCTTTCATCTGTCAAACAATATACTTTTATATTTTCTACTCCATTGAAAAAGGAAGTAGACTAGCTATAAAGGAATATAATCATCTTTGTGCATTGACACATAATATTCTGCTTAAACTCACATCACGGGGCTTACATATATTCTGATTTTCTATTTAGTTTAAACTTATATGCTCCCCAAAAACTATATAGTACAAATATATCTTCCTAAATTTGCTCCAATATCCTAGGGTACTGCAAACAAACTTCAAATGAAATGAAGACAAATATGTAATCTCTCCCCATCATTGAAATCAACTACACATATACATATGATAAATATATTAATGAACTTTTAGAAAGTAGATGAAGGATTAGATCAAAAGCCTTATCCAATGGGGAGCTAGAACCTAATTTTACAAATCAAAAGATTAAGTAAAGCAACCTCCTCGCATGCAGTTATAGTTAGTTAGCCGTGACAAGAAGAATCTTTGCATGTGCTTTGCAGCAAATCAAAATGGCAGCGCCAGGTGCCTAATTGCAAAAGACAAACTACAAGGAGATATGGTATGTTTCGTAGATAGATTCATGTATCCTGCATATATACGAGCCTGATCATGTGGAGCTTATAATAACGTGATTAAAAATTTAGTGCAAAGTTTTCTTAGCGTACAAAAAAAAAAATGATTCCTCAAGAAAACATAGTACTATGCTCAGTTGTTCACAAAGTAATATTCTTCGTCTATCCATGCACATGTTAGTTTCAGGAAATTGTTAAATCGTTTCCTTATTTGGATTTTTGTTTTGTTTTCTTTTCCTTAATATTTGGTTAATAAGGAAAACTTGATGGTTATGAACACGCAATCAAACACTCTTACATAAAAGTTCCCAGAAGACTTGATGAATTAATAGCAGCCAGCCAGACAAGTAGATGGACTTATGTGACACATAATTGGTACCTTTTTTTTCTCTTTCTCCGCATCATAACTATACAAAACGAACAAACTAAAAAAGTTAAATTTTAGTTTAATATATACAACTCAAATAATAAATTCACAACACAAAGTATATACAACAAAATTAAATATACACTATCATCACATTATCTTCTTTCTTAGCATGTCAAACACAGGGACGGACATAAAAACAAAAGTTAGGGAGGCTAAAATATATAGATGTAGAATAAAAAAAATTGTGAGGAACCACAGTTTGAACCTTGAATTTTAAGATATTAGTCAAAATCATCTAACTACTAAATTAATTAGATAATTATAATATTTTATTGATATTTATTTTATTTATTAATTTTATATATATATATATATATATATATATATATATTTTTATATATCGAAACTTCTCCCCCCAACTATACGTGGGTCTATCTTGGTCAAACTTTTATTCTTCAATTATTCCTCTTATAAATATATTATTTTAGGGAATACGAGTGTGAAGCACTGTAAATTACAGCAGTTCACTCCTCCTTACATACGATGTAAGTTTATTGATGTGAGGTTGTGCTCACAGGTCCACATAAGAAAGTCTGCATTATATGTGAGTGTTATAATGTCGTGCTGTAATTTACAACACTGCACAATTTTTTTCTTAATGATTCACTTGGTCGGGTCATGGTTGAATTCAGATTTTGACCAGGTTTGCCCTAATCAAAGTAGTTCAAATTTAGATCCGAGTTTGGATCGACTCTAACTTGGTTTGGAGTCTTAATCGACCGGGTCATACTGAATTTTGCAATCATGATGTCAAACTTTTAAGGAGGTTGGGGAGTCTACTTAACACTTTTGCTAAGTAGGCTACTTAGCGGTGATCTAATCCGTCAGATTTAATTTTGACGGTACAAGATCAACTTTAAACATTTAGAATATATTTTAAAATTTTGATCTTGTACCGTCATAAATAAATTTAACGATCTCAATCACAGTTAAGTAGCCTACTTAGCAAAAGTGCTAAGTGGCTCCCTTCTTCCAACTTTTTTAAGACATGCATGCATATAACATGATATCCACTCAATTCACAAAAGCCAACTACTGTTAAACTTTTGCTCCCTTTTCTTTTCCAATTGCTAAACACACTTTTTCCATCTTTAGTGTCTCCGCTTGTGAATTCGTCAAAAAGTTTCAAGTGGATCTTTGTGCCAATTATACCGCCAGTTAAAACCAATTACACCATTCTCTCTTCCGGAATATCCCTGTCTACTTGTCCACTGGTCATTTGCTTGCAGTCCATGATCTAATATTGACCAAACATCCAGCATTAATGATTAGATCTATCTCTTGTGATCTGAAGAAGCAGCCAAACCAATATCTATTTAGCATTTGGCAATCTCTCAGAAAACCTACATGTAGATCTATTTGTGTATATATTTGGATGGAACAAAATCACGTCTCCGTATATGTTTTGTTTCTCTCCTTTTTTCCAACCATCAGTTGCTTCCTAATTGTGTGTACATCTCACGTCTGCCTGTTTCATAAGGGTTTGCCCATCATTCACATGGCCTCTCATGTGCTCGAATGGGATACATGTGCTTTACCGTGTAGGATAACATGGCCATGCTCCTCTTGTGGGCTCCCTGCTGTCATGCCTTATCTCCTTAGTTTTAAACATGTTCCTACAGTTAAACTAATTACAAGGAGCTAAAAGAATACTACATATATGCATGCATACAAAGGGGGAAAAGAGTGTAGAATGCAGATTATAATAGATAAGAATATCTACTATATAATTAAATTACAATTTCATGATAGGTATCATTATTTATTATTGGCATTGTAAGTTGTAGCTCAAATTTGAGTTTTATACTTCTTTTACCGATATATATCAATCTTCATTAGGATTTGTTAATTTAACAGTGAACACATCCTAAAAATAAAATAAATAGAATGGTAACTCGTAAGGATTTGCTTTCGGTTATGCTGAGAAAAACTCGAATCCCATAAAACAAATGATTAGTTTTTTTTAGGAGTTTATCTAATGCTGTATTTTTATTTTTTTAAAATTTCGATATCCATAGGTCAAAGTTAATATTTTCCAGGTGTACTGATTGTAGATCGAGTTCACTTTTGCTTAGTTGTATAACTAATTAAATCGATTAATAATTATAATCTTGACATCTTTTATAACACAAAAAGACAGATAACCAATTATATGCAAAGCATACATCGTTGCATAACCTTCCATTTTCCTGACATTTATCAGTCCAGTAAAGTTATGGTTGATAACTTAGATTTTTATTAAAGGTGCAATGTGCGTCTAGTAACACTTATCTAAACAGTCAGATCCGACGTTCAATTTGTTAGATCCAACTCAATAAGTACTTCATTTCGTCGATCGACTTCTGTATAAAAATATTCAAACATAATTGTGTCATTACAATAAAACATATTTTTTTATTAAACAATAAAACTAAATTTTGTTCTTTGTATATATATCCAATTTCAGACATTATCTTTAAAATAGAAAAACTTATTTCAAATGATTGAGTCATTCGATTTTGGGGCATCATAAAGGAGGCAAAGTTCAATACATTATAAATTAAAGTTGGGTTAATATAGCACCTAAAAATATATTTCAGATGCATCATGTGAAATTTGAATTCGGAACATGGTGACAACAAAAGGCTCTTAATCACTCGAGATTATTGTTGGGAGAGCTTTCCGTTTAGTATGATTTTATAAAGGTATGGCTTACTCTATATCATTTTTTTAATTTTGTTTTTTTTTCTTTTCTTGTTTATATAAACCAAACAAATGAGCCGTAAATAAAATTACATGTTCTTCGAAATTTGGAAGTGATTGGTTCGGCTATTAGTTCTTTCTGGTTATTCAATTTAAGTAGTTGCCAACTAAAATTGTAGATCTTTTTACATAGTTTTATTTTAAGGACCTATTTTAAGGACCGACATCCTATTTATGGATTTTTTTTTAAGTTTGATCCTAATTTCTAAAAAAGCGTGGATTCAGGTTCTAGCAGCATGCAGTTGCGTTGTCCCTCGATGCAGAGATAAAAAAACAAACGAAATATAAAGCGAATTTGGATAAGTTCTCACTATTTTCCATTTATATTTTAGTAATCAAATATTAACATAAATATCTCTGTTGACACTCTAAAAAATATTGTTGTCATTCAATTTTATTCATTATTGACATTTATATTATTGCTTAATTAATAGAATAGAATAATACTAATATATCTTCGAAGTGGCACTCACTAATATTTTAGCATTTTTTTCAATAAAAATAATCATATAATAATATTCTCTTAATCTATAAGCGGATTAAGAATTGTGGCTAGCATTTCTTATTCGAACATCATAACGAGATTAGATCAATTTTACATAAATGTTGACACCTTCTTAGATTAAAAACTAAAACGAGGGTAAAGAAAGGCGGGAAAAAAGATGGCATCCGTACCACGTGGCATGTCAAACGTGGAAAGAGACCCCGACCACGACCTTTGACCGTCTCATTTTTAACTGCTCCGCAGAATCTAATAGAACTCTCTGCCTTCACCGCTGACTGCGCCTCAGCCTTTTTAGCCTTGTGGTCCCTCCTTGTGCAAGAAAATGATCAGGAAAAATAATTTATAACGTCACATTGTCGAAGTTTACACCCAACCAAAGTTTAGTAATGTCATCCATTAAAATTAAATACTCGATCCGAATGATATAATTTAATTAAGATTAATAATTTTAAGTATTATAAAATCAATTCAAAAAAATGATTAAGAAAAATAATTTATAATCGAAGTTTACATCCAATCAAAGTTCAGTAATATCATCCATTAAAACTGGATACTCGATTCAAATGACATAATTTAATTGAAATTAATAATCTCAAATATTGTGAAAGCAATTTAAAAAAAATGATTAGGAAAAAATAATTTATAATGTCGCATTGTCGAAGTCTACACCCAATCAATGTTTAGTAATGTCATTTATTAAAATTAGATACTCGATCCAAATGACATAAATTGATTGAGACTAATAATCTCAAACATTATGTAATCAATTCAAAAAAATTTCATTTGACCTAACCGAATTTAATTAACTATTAGTATCCTCAATTTTAATTATTAAAAATATCAATTTAATCAAAAATTATTATTTTATTTTTGTCAAAATATTAAATTAATCGATTTGGACAACGATAAATTTTAAAAAAATATTTGACCAATAAGTGCCTCTTTAAATTAAAATACTAATAATTTTACTTCAACATAATAAAATAATATTTTAACAAATTATCAATCCAATGTATAGTAACATACAAAAATTCATCAATATTTAGAGAAGTTCATATATCATAGTTAAACTAAATATGCAGTTAGAATCCATAAAAAATCATTATTCATTTTTTTGTACGTAATACTTTAATTGCATCATGTCTAATGATTTTTCTACTAATATTTTTAAAGCAGGTTGAACACATTTTTATTGATAGTGCAAGAATTTAGGATCTTCGACAAATGAATATGACATTTCTGCATGTATAACAAATTTAGCGAAATCCTCACGCATATGCTCTTGATTGTACTTAAGTAATGAGCTCCTCTAAGTCGTTCCACGGTCAGGATTCACTAATTGAGTTTACTGTAATATTTAATTAATTATTTTTTTCTAATTTTTATAGAATGAATTTCTAAATGTCGATGCAAATGATCACTGCCTTGAGAAAAGTTGGCAAACCATAGTTAGCTTTGCAAATAGCTTTATCTTTGTTTTGAATAATCTTCATTACTTCTTTTTCAAAATAGATTCAAACTTCATTAGTTAACTTTGCAATTCTACATTTTTTATTTGTTACCTCATCGGACCCAGTGGTCCCGATTGGAGTATTTGAAGGTCCAGAATTGCAAAAGGTGTGGAACCTATTTGATACATATCTACTTGAGGAGATGAACCTAAAGCAACATTAAGATTAGGATGAACAAGATGATTAAGATTAGTAGTCACATTATCCATATAACTAGTTGGAGTAGTGGGAAACTTTGTTAATGAAGTTATATTTTCGATGTGTCTAGATGAATGATCAGGGTGTCCAATTACCGACGTAGAGTTAAGATCTATTCCACTACCATATGGAGTACCATATGGTCCATATGATCCATAGGGATATACATAATATCCATATTCGTGTTGAAATGGATCCATTTTCAAATAATGTTAATAACTAACACTTTTTATGCAATGTAGTAAAAGAATAATAATTTAGTATATATTGCTATATTATTAATTCATTAAATAGTAAATAATATTTTCTGACGAAAGTATAAGATTTATGATAATTCTTCGCTTCTTTTGTAAAATAAGTATATTAAATCCCGCAAAAAAAATTATAAATTGTTAGTCACTCAAACTGCCAAACATATTATAAATATTCAAAATGATAATAAGTTATATATACTTACTAATATACTAAATTAATAAGTTTGGGACCTTAACCACAAATAGAAGAAGTAAGAATTGAGAATCACAATCAAGAGCTTCGAATTAAGAGAAGAGAAGCTAAGGAGAGTGAGGAGCAAGGAGAGAATGGAGAGATAGAGAGAATGAAAGTGTGTGAATTGTGATGGATGAAAGGAGGTCGAATGGGGTAATTTTTATAGGAATTTTTTTTCTTGGCAATCGTGACAGGACCAGCATGTGCTTGAACGAGCTGATGCGACAACTCATTGTTGTGTTGTTGTGTCATGTCATGCGACGCGTTAGCAGTTTTGGCGTGCTGACCCATCATGCCATGTGGCGACTTAGAAACACGCTCCATGTGGCGCGCGTGTCAATGCAACGCATGCCTTTGGCGTGCTACTCTATGCGGGCAGGTGTCGAGACGTGACATGCCAAGCCACAAAAAAAAATGTGCTTGGGTCATGCTATCTCGGACGAGCCCGGGCTACCGGATCCCGTGCAATGTCAGACCCAAATCTTAAATGGGTGGGCACAATGCGGGTGTCATGCCTCTATCGGGTCTGGCCGGCACGCCCAAAACGCGTGTTGGCACTCGTGCCAGAGTCCATCTCTAATATAGCGTATTCGATCACGACCATGAATCAACATATCACGGACCGTGAAACAAAATGGTGATGCTCGACTTTGGGCATCGTTTACGAATGCAACTTCATGAGCCATGAAGTTGGAATCTGTCTTTCGGTCACACCATGAACAAAGATGTCACAAGCCATGAATATGTGGAGGAAACATAGAGCATTTGGTCATGACCACGAAAGAATAAGTCACAGACCGTAACAAAAACAAGGAAGATGTTGCATATGCGGTCACGATCGTGAAGGAAACTTCACATATTATGATAAAGTATAGTCACAACCGTGAAAGTAACTTTTACGGGTCGTGATGAATCTTTGGAAATCTTATATTATTATGATTATTCTAACCCAGATGTTAGATGATGGTAGGTCTTTCTCTGAACATTACGGACTAATATGTGGACAAGATTAGGCCAATCATTGTCACCTAAATTAATGATGAGGTCGTCATACATTGAATGTTTGGGAGTGACAATATTATTAATGTTGGAAGACTGATAGAAGGGTTGCTATCTAGATCTTGTTGTCTAGCTTTCACTACAAGAATATATGCTTTTAACGAGTAAAGAATTACCCGCTAATTACTCGTTATTTACTCGCTAAATACTTTACCGAGCATTTAGCGAGTAAATGGGCGTCGAAACGTTTTGCCGGACGAAATTCTCCGACCTTAGCGAGTAAAGATTTTACTCGCTAAATATTCGCTAATTGATCGTAAATTACCCGTAAATTGCCCGTAAATTCGCCGCTAAAATGTTGGTATTTTTTAATTCAAAAAAAAAAA
>LTAE01000614.1:21061-76932 GCA_001647135.1 Pontederia paniculata
GGGAGGTGGCGGGGACGTGGCGGTGGGGACCGCACGCGGCGGGGACGGCGAGCGGACAACACGCAGTGGCGAGGACGGCGCGCAGCGGCAGCAGGGACGGTGGCGCGCAGAGGTTAGGGCACGAAACAAATTTTAAAGATGAAGGAAGGAGTCGGACTTATTTCACTACTGTCCGAGCAAAACTTTCTCCGCAAATTACTCGCTAACAACGTCTAAATATTTACCCGCTAATTTACTCGCTACCTGGCCGGGAAAAAGAATTTTTTTAAAAAAAAATGCGCTACCAAATTTTCCCACTCTTTACTCGGCAAATGCCCGAAAATAGCGGCTATTTAGCGGCTAAAAATTTGGCCGCTAAATTTGGCCGCTAAATGGTTGAATTCTTGTAGTGTTTCTTCCCGTCTTACAACGAAAGAATTTCTCGAGCATCCTCTCCGGTCGTGACATGTGCACTTCCATTGACTTATTGGCGAAACCTTTAAAAACTCACGAGTCATTCAAAAATCACCACAAAAACAACCATCAAAGACACTAATGAGATAAATCAAACATAACAAGATAACTACTAATTCTAATTCATGTTGTATTATATGACTTAGGAAAAAATGATGAATGATTTAGGAATGTAATAAATCATGATGTAAAGTATGAATGTAGTGAATGATGATATAAAGTATGAAAATAATGAATGATGAGTAATTGATGTTTGACTATCTCTAGGGATAATGTCATAGTTTACTCCTCATGTGAAGGAATTTAGAGAAAGATGATGTAATAATAAAATAAAAATATTATGATTGATGATATGATGCCATAGTTTATTCTCATATTTTTTTATCATAAAAAATATTTTTATTATGCATTACATATTGGACTTTATAGCTCACGAAAAAAATATCTCCCCTGCTTTGAATTTTGTAAATTAGTGATATGCAGTGATGATGGTGTGGTACGTGGTGATTGATATTCGTGATGATTGTTGATTTGCACATGATAGTCATACTGTCTCTTAATTTTGATTCTTTTCATGAAGTTGTATTAGATGAGATATTTTTATCTTTATGTATGACTTTAGTATTATTTTATTTTATAAAAGAAGTTATTTATTCCGTCATTTTATTCACCAATCAAGTAGTCAACTTAAAAATTAAAATAAATATGATATTGTAGCATTTTCGAGGGAGTATTCTATCACATAATGGGGGTGTTTCTCCTGTTATGTATGTATAAATGAGTCCTCGACGGGTCCATTAAATTGAAAAGAAAATGTAGCAAGGTTGAGACATCAGGAGAAATAATTAACATGAAACGAACAATAAAATGGTAGAGAAAACCTTTCTCCCCAACAATAATTGCAAATCTTGGCTGCCGGTCCGGCCTAAAGATGTGTCTCGAATTAAAGAGCCATGTGAGGTGGTGGGTGCGGTTTCCTTCATCACAACTCCATCTATGATCACTTATAATTCTCACTCTCCTCACCTCCCCACTTGATAGGCCAATCACCAATGCATGCATATCTGCCTAGCTAGACACATCACCGTGGCCCGTGGGCTCCATATGCCACCATGCTTGCATTTAAACAGCTTTTTTAACCCATGTAATTATCTAGTGCATTCAATTTCGGAGCGAAAAAAATATTAAAAAAGCCTAAAGTCACCTTTAAGTTTCTATAGATCTATGCATTGCATTCAAATAGGTCATCACAGGCTTTTACTCATATAATTATCTAGAATTTAGGAATAAAAAAATCTTAAAACCTCATATAAGTCGCATCACATTTCTGTGCTATAGTCTCGGATGCTATAATCAAAACCCTTTTAGGCCTAGGTCAAGATATTTATTCATTAACTACATGCACACACTTAATTAGTTTTTTAAGCAAGCTAAATTTTGATACGAGAAAATATCATTACTAAAAAAATAATTAGTTTAATGCACTATATATTGATTCTCGAAAAGTCATAAAAACTTATTCAACTTTTTATAGTATTTTTTTATCACTTGACATGTAATTTAATATTATCGAAATCTCATATTTTATAATTTTATCATATTTAATTCTCTGCTGATGATTCGATTTACTTCATAAATTTTTTTATAATTAATCTTAAAATTTTATTTCGATCCTATCATCTTAATCAACAAATTTTTTTTTCTTTTGGTTTCAAAATCAAGGGTCAAAAATAGAATCTCTATTATTAGCATCCGACTAATTTAGTATTCAAACAAAAATAATAAAAATATATCTTAACTAGATTAATGATTCTAAAATTCAAACTCAAATTAATAATTTTTAATTTTGAAATATGGATCAGCTAATCATGTGTCTCAAGTTGAATTCAAAATCAGCCTTTTTATTTTCACTTGCACACGTCTCCCGCTGAAACAATAAAAAATAACAAAAATATGGCAATCGGGAGCACAAATTGACCATCTAGTACTATTGGTTGTACCGGCACAGCAGGTGTTAGCGGTGTGTTGACTGTGGTCACGCTGCATGTACGTACCGTACAATATTGATTTTAGACAATAATTTAGTCCATAAATATAGCTATGTAATTACATTAAAAAAGTCTACATTTTGATACACAAAAAGTTACCATCTTTCTTTTATTTTGATCAAACTTTCGGTTTCAGCCCAAGCGGCTAGCAAAGTACTAGCCTCGAGTGTTGTCGGCACCATAGTTGACATACAACATTTTTATTAGAATAAAAATCATCAACACATTTTATTATATTTAGCTTATAACAACACTAAAATTTTCGATGCGGTAAATTGATATAACAATAAGTGTATGCTCAAGAGCAGAGTCAGAGAGTCAGGATATATTAATGAAAGGGTACAAAAGTATAATTTTTTTAAAAAAAATAAATAAAAAATAAATATAAATAAAAAAATAAAAATAGATATAAAAGATTACATTAAAAAAATTAATTCTTATTACAAGATATTCCTATCTAATCAGTAATAAATATATCTGAAATTAAACACTTAGTAAAAAAATTTAATAGTGTTCAGAAATATCAGTGTACCCTCTTCACATTCTTTAGCTCCGCCCTTATGTATGTTACAAAAGCATTAATATAAATAAAGATTATAAGAGATGGTAAATAAAGTTAGTTGGAAATTAGAAAAACAAAGGCAGGGGCAAGGGCAAAACCGCAATCTTCTTTCGCGCATGGGAGCATGTGACGATGGAAGGTTGAAGGCGACGCTGCATGGCTTCAATTATCCTGCCGGGAAAAAGACCATTTCCTACCCCATTAATCCATTATGATCAATTATGTCCATAAATTATACAATCTTAAAATATCATTTTTTAAACAATTTTAACTAAAACAAGCATTTTAATATCAGCTCTTAGAAATTATAATATTCGATATGAAAAAACTAACATTGTTGATTGAATTCAATTCAAATGATAAGCAGTATTTTATAATTGTGAATTTCATTCGTCAAACTTATTAAAAATAAATGCTTAAAAATGATAAAAGAATATATAAACACATAATTTATGTGTCCGTTTAAGGGCCACAGAATTAGTTGAGACGTCGAGCACAAGTTATAAATTATTTTTCAATAACAAGGTAAAATAAAATTTATTAGGAAAATAAAACTTGGATAGCAAGACGGGGGACACCGATTCGCACGTGACTTGAGGCGTGCCAGCCGTGACTGGACGTCGGTGCCGTTTTGTCACTCTCCATTACCAAATCCTCTGTAGCGGTTTCGTTTTGTTTCGGGGGCCTAACCATGGTTAAGTTGGGTTATACTTGCGAGCTGCGGTGGAGTGCAATCGCCTTATAAAATGGCGGTTGCTTTGTGCTCTTTTTTGGGCTCCTTCCCTCCCGTTTCTCCTCCTACACTCGTCTCCCCTTTGCTGCTTCCGCTGGGCACGCGGCACCAATGGCGTCTGCGTCTCTCAGGTGGCTCCCCTTGCTGGTCTTCGGCCTTCTGCTGATCCTGATTGGAGGCCTTGCTCTGGTCGGAGTCGAGAAATTCCCCGTACGAAGGTGCATTTTCTTCTCGACTTCTCTGAAGCTTTTTGTCGAACAGAAGCATTGTACTTGAAATTGGAATCCTCCGGTGTTGAAATGGAAAACGCTTTTCTCATTTTTTTCCGTGTTTTAGGGTCGAAGAGGCGGCGCCGGCGGCGAGGAGGAGCTTGAGAACCGTCCCGGCGGCGAACAACAGCACATATATATATATATATATATATATATATAACTCTCATATATTTTGTCTTTTTGCTAATTTCTTTGTTTGTTGGTCTTTTTAGCGGTCTCGAACATGTTCCGGTTGCGGGCGCTGTCGACGATCCGGAATCGGTCGTTTCCGATGTCCAGATGTAAGTTACTTTTTCTTTATCAAAACAATAAAGACCCCACTTCTATTAGTTATGCTTTCATATATATATCCAAATAAGCAGAATTAGAGTAGAGTTTCATCCATATTTCTTATTCTACCAACTATTTTAGACTTTTGAAGAATTTATATTTATATTCATATTTTTTACATGTAGATTATCGATAACTTTGATTTCATAGGTCATTAAGAGATAAAAGTATTTTTTGACAAAAAAATCATCGTGATTTAAATTCAAAAAAACCTCAACTTAATACCATATAAAATTAAAAGATAGAACAAATAATATTTTGATATTTATATTTATATCTTTATCAATTACTTGTACTCATGTTTCTTGTCTTATAATTAACAATGTAAGAAATGGGCATATCACTTCCAAGGTTGGATACCATGTTGAGAGCTCAAATTGATTTCTACAACAATTCACCCCTGTTCCCTTTTGTAAAATGCTGAATATAAAATGGTTTTCTTTTTTGTTTTCTCTCCCTTTCACCATTTTGCTGCAACTTCTGCAAATCTCATTGCACATAAAGGAGTTGTGGATGCTATTTATTACCTGCAACTGCTAGCAACTGATCTAATGCATCCCAGGTCTATACCTTTTCTCACTTCACACTCTAATGGACTTGTCATTAACTCACCCACATGCTACACCGATTCAGCAATATGATCAGAATGTGGACTCACTTATTCCCCGACAAAACAGTTAATAAGACAGTTATTAGTACGGAGGTGGATCTAAAAAAATTAATGGTTAATTAATGATGCTTTTTCTGCAACGGTGATCAAGTCTAGTCTGTGTGCAGTAACAAAACTTTCAAGTAAACTAATAAGTTATTTTTTTTATTAATTTTGATCTTAATTTTGCATTTTAGCAGTTTAACTCATGTAATAAATTATTTAAGTCTCTTTAAAAAATTATGATATCTTCAGGTCTATAAGCAACAGCTCGGCGCAACGAAGCCTCATCGGATACTTGTCATGCGTGACCGGCAATCCCATCGACGACTGCTGGCGGTGCGACGCCGACTGGCACTTGCACCGCAAGCGCCTCGCCGACTGCGGCATCGGCTTTGGCCGCAATGCCATCGGCGGTCGCGACGGGCGCTACTACGTTGTGACTGACCCGGGCGACGACGACCCCGTGAACCCGCGCCCTGGCACCCTGCGGTATGCCGTGATCCAGGACGAGCCCCTCTGGATCGTGTTCAAGCGCGACATGGTCATCACCCTCAAGCAGGAGCTCATAATGAACAGCTTCAAGACCATCGACGGCCGCGGCGTGAACGTCCAAATCGCGAACGGTGCCTGTATCACCATCCAGTTCGTCACCAATATCATCATCCACGGCCTCAACATCCATGACTGCAAGCCCACCGGCAACGCCATGGTCCGCAGCTCACCCTCTCACTACGGCTGGAGGACGATGGCTGATGGCGACGGCATCTCCATCTTCGGCGCCAGCCATATCTGGGTTGACCACAACTCGCTGGCCAACTGCGCCGACGGCCTCATCGATGCAGTCATGGGATCCACTGCCATCACCATCTCCAACAATTACTTCACGCGCCACAATGAGGTAATTTCAAGACTACTGCTGAGTTTCAGGACATGATCCAGCGGCCGAGGTTTCCAATTACAAACTCTAAATTGAAATTATAAACTGTACAGGTGATGCTTCTGGGCCATAGTGATTCTTACCTCAGGGACAAGGCTATGCAGGTGACCATTGCCTTCAACCACTTTGGTGAAGATCTCATTCAAAGAATGCCAAGGTATTTTAAGATTCCATGTTCTAACAGAGCATAATTCAGGTTGGCTACTGAGCTTACTTACCGTTTAGCCTCTTTGACAAAATGCAGGTGCAGGCATGGTTACTTCCATGTGGTAAACAATGACTACACTCACTGGGAGATGTATGCGATTGGCGGAAGTGCCGATCCGACAATCAATAGCCAAGGCAACAGATACCTTGCTCCGACGAACCCTTTCGCCAAGGAGGTGGAATGGCCTAATCAATACAGCTCATATACAAATCCTCTTATTTCATCTGGACTGAGACTAATCATGTACCTGTTGTCAATTGTATGTTCAGGTAACTAAGAGAGTGGATACACCTAATGGCCTCTGGGAGAGCTGGAATTGGAGATCGGAAGGTGACCTCCTACTCAATGGTGCTTTCTTCACTCCATCTGGCGCTGGAGCTTCTGCGAGTTACTCAAGAGCGTCCAGTCTTGGAGCCAAGTCATCTTCCATGGTCAGCTCCATCACTTCCAGTGCTGGGGCATTACAATGCCGCTGGAATAGACGCTGCTGATCCGCATCACCTCGGAGATGGGATGATAAAGAAGAGCAAAAGGTATAAAAAAGGAAAACAAAAACAAAAACAAAAGAAGACTCCATTTGACAGAGTTACATATTTGCCTCTTGTTTTATGATCATCGATCTACACCAATTGGCCTCTCCGTGTCTCAACCTCCCCCTGCTCCAGTGCTAATTCTCTCTGCGGAGCAAGCGCGAAGCGTTGCTGATCAGCCGTCATTGTTGCCTTCTTCGTCTTTGCCTTCCCCCACTTTTTTTCTTGTTTTCATCACTGTTTTATTGTAAGTTCTTGCTTTTCTATGGCCAATTGGTTCGCTATTCTCTCTTGTATCTCTAGAATTGGATGGGTTTCAGTTCTTATTTTTCATCCTTTCTCTTTGTATTATTCTTGTCTTATTTATAGATACATGCATATATAGAAGGAATGTCAATCAGCTTCAGCATGTTGTAATGGTTGCATAGTTATGTTGAGTAAAAGGAAACCTTTAAAGTGTAACATGTACCTGCCCAACTTTCTGGTCTCCCTTGGTTATGCAAACTCATGAGTCATGATTGGAAAACTTGGGAATCAATCAATGATATAGTAAAGATATATATTATTTGTCAAAACATATAGTACATACATAACTAAATACCAAATTTAAAAAAAATTCTAGAATTAAATGGTAAATGGATTGGAACTTTTACTAAAAATTACAAGACTAAATTTCCCATTTGGAGATTCAACAAAATAAAGAATAATACCACCGACACAGAGGGCTGTCGGTCAGTGACCAAGGATAGTATTCTGTTGTTCTCATGCTTATTCTGGATGTACCTTTCTGTAATCTAAATAATGTAAAACTGTGTTTTTGACACAACAGATCTGTTCAGAAAAAAAAATCAGAACTTATTTACATATTGTTAAGTAGCTGGATATCATTAATTAGGTTGATATATTCTGCCTGTACTGGCAAATACAGCTCCTGATCTACCCCCAAATCTAACTGGAGCATTAATGCTCGCCTTCAGAAATCAGAATTCAGATGGGGCCGAATGGTAGTTTCACCTCTCTGTCACTGGGTCATATGACGAATATGACAAGTTATAACTCTCTCTCAGGGTCCCAAAGATCAGAAGCCTATTAATCCTCAAGTCTGAAATAGAAGTACACCGTAGTACTCTGTATTCAACCTCTGCAATTTTTTTGCCAGTGACTGCACCATTAGATTCATTAGTTTCGTTAACTGATCTGATTTGACAGACTTAATTTGCATGAGAACAACATTGTGTCAGACCTGGAAGGGTAAAAGGTAAATATCAATATCATGATGCTTCAAAGCTATCATCCAAAATCTGATTACCTGTAATCTTGCAGGGGCCTGCAAAACCTAACAAGCTGTCTCCTCCTTTAAGTTTGCATCTGGTGGGGGGCCAAGATTTTGATATCTTGGTCAAATCAAATCTCAACCAGATGCAAGATCCACTGTTCAGTGGATTATGGAGGACACCGACTGCTACTTTCTCAGCAGATCCGGTACCAAAGGCAAAATAAATTTGTAGCAAGATGAGAAGGGAGATAAATGTGATTGCCAATATTTATAATCAACATTACTTTTAAAATTTTAGCTTCCGAAAATTATTTGTTTGATGGAAGGACATGGAAATTTTCATGGAAAATCATTTCGCTCCTCTTTAAGTGAAAATTATTTTGCTTACAGTAAAAAAATTCAACTATACAAATAGCAAAGAAATAAAATGTAAGTCTCTTGTCACTTATAGATAGTATCTAATGTTTAGTAATGCAGTGATTTTTACATGGCGTATTTCAAAAAAGAAAGTATTATATTATTTATCTTCTTAATTATAAAATATTAAATTAACGGTGAATGTTAGATTTTTTATTTTTTTATATTCAACATAAATTTAGTATTCTATAATTGAGAAGATTGGTAACATGATACACCTTCATTAAGTCTATTTTAAATGAGCACAAATATTAAGTATTCAATTTATTGTTAGACATAACTTTGAAGTCTAGTGCAGGATTTTGATGATGAGGTGTGTTACTCGTGTGTGGAATTTGTACACTTTGAATACCAAAGTCATAAAAAACATCATAATACTCTTTATCCCAAGAGACAAGAAAAGTGTTATGACTTGAACATGAGGACAAAATATATATGTATATGCTCAATTCGATTGAAGACTAAAAGGTAGAATAAAATTATATTCTATCTAATTCTGTTAAATACTTGTTAAAATGATAAAAGTAGAGTTGGTAGTACAGAATAAAAGTTATTCTTGTAAATAGTGA
This sequence comes from Pontederia paniculata, assembly GCA_001647135.1. Taxonomy (NCBI): domain Eukaryota; kingdom Viridiplantae; phylum Streptophyta; class Magnoliopsida; order Commelinales; family Pontederiaceae; genus Pontederia; species Pontederia paniculata. The sequence continues at coordinate 30,049 of LTAE01000614.1, forward strand.
AAATTTGAGAGATACATTATTCCTAGGAATATGTGGAATAACTTAGACTATATTTTATACTATTTCGCTCACCAGCCAAATAGCACCATAGTGTAAACGTATAAACTATTAAAAAAAATGTTCACAAAGTTATTTTTTTAGATGACAGCTTTGTTCATGTTTTTTAGGGGTAAATAATCCTATTTGATGGAATGAAAGGCAAAATAAGATTATATTTCAGTCATTGATAAAGGTACATAAGATGGCGAAACAAGTTTCATAGTAATGCAAAGGCACACAAGTTTGGTGCATTGGAAATTAAACTAAAAGTCGAGGAGCACCAAAAATCTTGCGATAAGAATTGAAGGCCTCTCAATTTTACTAGCGGATTGAATTCTGATTGTGAATAAAAATAGAATTACCTAAAACGTGATTTTATAATATATATATATATATATATATACATTGAAAATTAAATTATTTGTTTTGATCAAAATAAAATTAAACATTAAAACTTACAAAGTAATTTATTGTCAATGTGTTGAGTAGATGCTTTAAAGTACAAGAAAAAGTGATAAAAAATTCTCATTTTGAAAAGAATAATTATATTTTTTTATTTTTATAAAAAAACAAAAATGGTAAAAAAGAACAAAAAAATGTTTTTTTCCTAAAACATACTTTCTACGAATTTCCTTATACACTCGGTTGGATAGCTAGCCCGAATGATTAAGAATCTGGACTAATTTGGTCATATACATGAGAAACAAATATCATCCATGACTGGCCTTCATGGCTCAATATTCTGGGCTTGGATCCTTTGGAAAATTGTTGATGATTTGAATTTCTTCAAATGTTGGATTGAGATATAATAAATATTTTATAGGCCTTTAATATCTAAACTTCTATAAATAATATATTAATCTATTGATGGACAAACACAGAAAACACTTCTTGTTTTGGGATAATTTTAGTGGTTTCCCATGAGAAATTAGGTATCGTCATTTATTTATCATATAATCATATTTTTTCTCCTCGTATTAACATTCTCAATCAAAATTTTCGCTAAAGCACAACATATTTTTTTACTAAAGCAAAGACATTAGATAATGTATTTTTAGCTAAAGCGAATTAGTAATTTTCCCAGAAATATTATTTTGTTCAAAAAAATTTGGGTCTTAATATAACGCTTATTTAGTTAGCTTGACCATTTTTTTCCTAAAAAGAACAAAATGTAAGCACCAACAATTAGTTGATTAACAAGATAGATTCTATTATTGACAAATCAAAACTGAGATTTAAATTCATCATCCCAAACCAAATTAATTATGGGCTATTTGTTTTAGGATGTGTTTGTATTGAAAAGAAAGGAGGATAAAAAAATATCCTATTTGAATAAAAAGTTTTTTTAAAAAATAAAAATTAACATTTTTTCTCTTTTAATTAATTAAAAATTATAATTTTTAATTTGAGGTTGAATTTTTTATCCTCAATTATCTTTTCTCCTTCCTTCTCTTCTCTTTTTTTTCCTCATCTATCCAAAATACTCTTAGAAAAAAAAGTATGACGCTCAATTTACTAAAATGTCAACAACCCATATAAATTCATGTTAACGATACATATTATTATAAACTAATAATAAATTCATCTCTTATTATTTTTATACATTCTCAAATATTAAAGGTTAAACGCATCAAAAGATTAATTCGTTTGTTAATAGGGATGTTTTCGAAATCCTATGTTAAAAATCTCTAGTGTAACTAATTTATTGGCTGCACCATTGGTGTCTTTTTTATTTCTCATTTTTCATTACGCGTGTTGCATCGCCCAAGTTGATAATTGTCAATTCATAGTTCGGTTTACGGAAATAAAATTGACGTCTAGATTTGGGACATGGTCAATGAAAATTGTTTGGTAGCTACCAATTTGTTAGGAAGTTTTTCTTCTTTCGTTTTCTCGTTTGTTGTTGGTATTTAAATAAGGAGAAAGGAAATGTGTAACACATTTACGTGTTCCACAATATATTAATACTTGTAATTTAAATATCAATTTTGATGTGCTATATGGTGCACAATATATATTTTCTATTCTTTAAATAATGACTACGTAGGTACCTTAATCTCTTGGAAATTTCATAACGACGGAATTATTGTGCTATTTTATCGTTTTATAAAAAAATTCTACGAGTGGATCCAACTAAATTTGTTAGACTTTAGTCAATATCCATTCATAATAATATTTGAATTGTTAATTCAAATACTCATAATTACATATAATTATTTGAGTTATCTGGTGGTTTTTTGATAAGAACTATCACCTTTGCTTTCTATAAATATACATGATGATCAAGAAAAGAATACAAGAAGAAAAGCAAAGAGAGTGCTCATAAGTTTATATAATCGAGGGATTTAAGTGGTGACCAACAAAATTATTTTATTAATAATTAAATTTTAGTACCGGTGATACAAGAATTTAATTTCTTTTTTCGCTTTCGATTTTATAATTTTAATATATAATTTATTTCAAAATTTTTTCGAAATTTAATCAAGACTATTTCATTGCGACGGAAGTTCCACCTCAATTACCATCTTAACATCCCCCTCACTACATTTTGGTTGTTGGAAAGTCGTGCATTTAAGGAAAATAAAGATGAAATTTTGGCTAGTTTATCAACCATTTCACGTTGAATATTGGGTTGTGTTATTCGATCGAATTGACCCATCAAACCTCTGTTTAGTTGATTTAGATTTTTAGTTGGAATTTATTTTATCAAACTCGATCAATTAATTTCAAATTAAGTCTTTAGAGTTTATAAAATGTTAAAATAAAAAATATAATTATAACGAATTTATATTTTTAAAATTTTGTTAAGTATTTTAAAAAACCTTATTTCTTGATTTTAAAATATAATCGTTAATATTAATTATTATAAATAAAATAAATTAACTGATGATTTGTTCAAAATTGATATGATTGAATCTGACCAAACTCAACTCTATTGAACATCGCCGAGGATTAATGATTTAATGCTGAAAAAACAAACGAGTTTTATCATCATTGATAGTTATAACTTATTCTCTATTTAAAGTACGAAAATACGTTAAATACTGATTAGAAATAAAATAAACAATGCTGATAATTTTATAGTTTAGGATTATAAGTGACAATATCTTACAGTTAAGCAATATTATTAAAATTGAATCATATGGTTAGTTCGATCATTTCAACTGCGAACCAATGTTTAGTCTAATCTAATTTGAGTGTAAACCAATACCGGACACGATACAATTGATTCGAATTAGGCAAAAACCGATAAATCTATCGAAAATTTGGTTCAACTGCGAATTTAAAAATAAACAATCAAAGTAAAACTAATAAAAAAAGGAAGCAAAAATTGCATAAAAGAAAACTAATTGAAAACTTTTATTAAAATAAATTTGAAAATAAGAATAAATGGTGGAGAAGAAGAAATGGAAACTATAAAAAAAAGAAAAGATTCGATAATAAATGAGAGTTACATAAAACAATAGGAAAGTGAACAATAATTTAAATTAAAATTATTAACATTCTTAGTATAATAACAATATCAATCAATATAATTTTTGGACAAGCATTAAATTTTATAAAAGGGAAACAATTAGCAAAACAAAATTAGAAATATGAAATAAATAGGAGGATGTAAACAAAAAAAAAATGGAAACAAAAAAAGAAAGAGATTGAAATAAAAGAAATCCAAGTAAAATTGGGTTAAAATAATTAATATAACATTATTAATTTTATATAAATAATAATATATTAGTATCAGGCTTTCTAATTCGAATTATTATTATTATTATATAATAAGTAATTTTAAAAAAATATTCAACTTAGCTAAATCAAGGTGAAAAAATATTGAAAGATATAAAAGGAATTAAAAAAAACACTAGGCAAAATAAAAATGGAACGCCAAAATATGGGAGAAGAATTAATAGAAATAGGAAGAACAGAAATGAAAACTGAAAATAAATAAAATAAAAACAAATTAAGAGCGACTCCGAATAAAATAAATTAATAGGATACCATTACTATGTAAATAAATAAATAAATAATAATTTATCAATCATCATTATTTTAAATAAACATTAATAAAATAAATAAAATTTAAATTACATATAATTATAATGATTTATTATTATATTTTTAAATATCAAACTATCGAATTATAAACTATTTTCACATTTAAATCAAATATATAAAATTATTCAATTTGACATCAAACCCTTTTATCTAATCCCATCGAATTTTGCACGGTGCTTTGTTGTTTTTTTGTTTTTGTTTTGCCGAATTACATTTTGTCACTTGAAGTTGTATACCTGGGAAAATATTCATCGATTCTCTTAGTTTGACTATTTATATTAAATGTTTATTTCACAAACCTTATGTTTTTTCTTACATTTAAGTAAATGGCATGGAATCAATTTTCCTAGACGCATACATCTAGAGGGTAGAAATGATATTTGAAAATTAGAAAATTATACCATAACACAAAAATCGACGAAAATAAAACGGAAATATGTTAAATATTAATTCAAGGAAAAATAAATAATAACTCGATAATATTATAATTTAGAATTATAAGTCACAATATCTTATCATTAATAATTTAAGTAATATTATTAAAATCAACACAGTTCGGTTAATTCGATTGTTTAAATTGCGAACCAATTCGAGTGCAAATTAACATTAGACCAGTTATAATTAATTTGAATTGGGCAAACCGATGAATCAATTAAAAATTCGATTCAACTTCGAATTTGAAAATAAACAATCAAAGTAAAATTAAAAAAAAAGAGAAGCGAAAATTGCATAAAAGGAAAAAAATAAATTGAAAATAAATATTAAAATTAACTTTGGAAATAAGAATAAATGTTGGAGTAGAAGAAATAACAACTATATAAAAAAAAAGATTTGGTAATAATTGAAAGTTGCATAAAATAATTGGAAAGTGAAAAATAAATTGAACTAAAATAATTAACATTATTAGTATAATAATAATTTCAATCAATATAATTTTTGGGTGAGCATTAAATTTTATAAAAGGGAAACAATGGGCAAAAAAAAACAGAAATATGAAATAAATAGGAGGATCACAAATAAAAAAAGAAATGAAACAAAAATGAAAGAGATTAAAATGAAAGAAATCCAAGTAAAACTGGGTTAAAATAATTAATATAACATTATTAATATTAGATAAATAATAATATATCAAGTATCATACTTTTTATGAGATTTTTTTATATAATAAATAATTTTAAAGAATATTCAACTTAATTAAAACAAGGTGAAAAAATATTGAAGGATATAGAAGGAATTTAAAAAATAACACTAGGCAAAATGAAAATGGAATGACAAAATATAGAAGAAGAATTAATAGAAATAGAAATGAAAAAAGTGAAAACTGAAAACAAATAAAATAAAATGACATAAGAACAAATTAAGAGTGACTCAAAATAAAATAAGTTAATAGGATATCATTAACATTACATAGTAAATAAATAAATAAAAATTTATCAATTATCATTATTTTAAATAAGCATTAATATCTTGAACGAATAACAAATAATATTTTAAATTATATACAATTATTAGTAAATCATAATTGTAGTTTTAATAGATCAAGCAATATTAATTATGCTAGATACTGTAAATTATTATAAATAATTTTATTATAATTAAATTCGGTTTAATTCAATCGAACTAATTCAATCGTGATATTGGCAGGTCCGATCAAATTTACAAAAATATGAGAGGAAATTAATTTATATATTTTAGTATACTTTTTTCAATTCTCTCCTTAATTTAAAAGGAATTTCTACTGTCACTATAATAAATATTATTTTCACCTCATTTTATTAAACTAGGATAATAATGAAGTAGCAATAGTATTTTTTTCTGAAATGATGACAGTGTGACCCTAGTTTAAATATAGAAATCAATTTATGTGTAAAATGACATTTGGAAGTTTCATGTGCTTATTGTGAAGTTTGAATTTTGATGATAATGACTCCCGGCGAATCTGTTGGTTATTTCCATATTAATTAGTCGAAGTACGAGTTCATATTTCGTGACTACGACCGGTTTGTTCTTTCTGAGCATCTTCTTTTGCTTTTCGTCGAACTCCTATCATTATTATTCTTTCTTTTAATTTATTACTATTTTTAATCGATGAACATCATATTCTACACGCCATGTATAACATCATAATTAAACTTAGGGGGCAGGAAACGTATAACGCACTTTTAGTGTAGTGCGTATAGCGCAACAGAAAGTAACGATATTATCTGTATAAAAAAATTTGAACACTATTTATTTGTACAGAAAGTGTTGTTACTTTCTGTACAAGTGCGCTACACATTTTTTTTTCCTTTAAATTTATCATATAATTCATATAAAAGTTAACCCATGGTAAAAGGCGAAAGAATAATTCGCTAAAACAAAAGCATATCCAGTCATGAATCAAGAATTTTGAATTTAATTCTCATCATAAAATCTGTGTATCTCTTTTGTTATTTTTGTTTACTTCTTTTTATATTAAATTAATGAGACTTCTGATAACATATATTAGTTGTATTAATCTAATGCATAAGACAAAAATAAATAAAAAGAAATTATTATGACAATCGATGTCTTCTTTTCTCAATTCTCAAATATTTTTATATTATAATTTAGACATTAATTTAAAAGTCAATGATTAAATATTATCTAATTAAAATTACTCTTTCATTAAATAAATTTGATAATTTATTTTTAAATCAGTGCAAATTATTATGTATCCTCATTTTTTTCATATATATATATATATTAATTTAAGATTTGAGAGACAGAGCCTCCAATTCTTTTTGAAATATATTTATAATTTTTCTAAAATATATTTTTTATTTGTGATTTTAGTTTTAGAAAGAATTTTTTATATTTTTTAAAATCAAAATTCTTATATGTATATTAACTATTTTTGTTCATTTATGAAATTAGATTTAGGAATACATTATTTAAATAATTAAAAGAAAAGTTTTAATAGCAAATGTATATTAGTAAAGCTAAATATTTCTCTATTATATTATTTAAAATTTAATTTATGGAGGCCAAAGTTTTTAGTATATATATAATATAAGTATGTGAACTCAACTCGTGAATTTTAGCGTAGGTGATATGTTTTAATCTCTTGTGTTCCACGTTTTTGCAATCAGCCAAATTGGCGAAGTTGGCATTTTGGCTCAATTCCACGCCTCGTCGTGCCGTGTGGGTCTACCAAGGAAAAAAAAAACCCTTGGGCGCGCGGTCAGACGGTCCATTTACCTACCTAAAGAATCCGGTTTGAAGTTTGAACCGATGGGAGCGAAGGCGTTGCCGGTCCAACAAGTTCCATGCCGAAACTTCCCACACCAAAAGCACCGGGCGATGTATATAATTATACCCGAAGCACCAAAAGCACCAAAGCACCGTGATACCAAGGTAGCAAAGAGCTCAGAAGAAGAGGGAGAGAGAGATGGAGAAAGCCATCGAGAGGCAAAGGATCCTTCTCCGCCACCTCGAACCCTCTTCTTCTTCTTCTGGCAACCATCATCGCTCCCTTCTATCGGTACTTCTTCTGGTTCCCATCTTTGATGTGCTCATATAAACTGTTTGTAAATTTTGGATCTGTCTGCTACTTTTCCTGTTTTCCCTTCTTCTTGTCACGGTATCTACCATTTTTTTATTTCTTCATGTTCCATCTTTGGTAATGTGATGGCTGATGACATTTTTTCCGAAGTAATACTTGCTGGTGGCTGTTGCAGGCTTCAGTATGCGCGGCGGGGGACAGTGCAGCGTATCAGAGGAGTTCCTGCTTCAGCGACGACGTTGTTATCGTGGCGTAAGATCTCTTCTTTCCTGTCGTAGCCTGCAGGGCTCGCATGATTTGACTCGGTAGAAGTAAATAAAAGTTCAACTCGTTCATGTTGACAGAGACTAAAATGAAAGCTTAGATCCCTTATTTTCTGAACTTTATTTTACCAGGATCCGGAGCACAAAGTATTAATTAAGACTGCAAAGTGCGTAAATGTGATGTAATAAAATCAAAATTCCTTTTTTATTCGTTCGGCCACTTATGCTGACTTACTTAACTGTTGATTCATATGTTAGTCCTTTCAAATGTCTTCATGTGCTTAAAATAGGCATCTATTTTGATATTAGCAATTCGAATAAATAAACTAACCATTCTCAATTAAAGTGCGAGTATTTTTTATGATATTTAATGTAAGAAGGGACAACTTGGTGAATGCTTTGCAATTATATTTCTTTCTGCTCATAATTTCAGATAATTCCAATTTCAACATTTATCTACTGATAACTAAAGAGGAAACAGCCAGACTCTTGGAGGATGCTTATGCTACTCATTTCTCTCGAGATTCATATGAATCTAGAATCAGCAAAAAATGCATGTTGGTCCCTTTCCAAATAAGAAATGCATGTTGGTGCTGAGAGTAGATAATTAGCTGCAACATATCTTTGCTTCAACTTTTTACGACATAAGTTTTCTAGATGAAATAAGATTTACTATTAAATTTACCATTTATTAGAGCCTTGGTTATCCAGATTGTCAGTTGCCAACTTGGAATAGTGGCAGGCTGCAGGCTCATAGAAATAGTGAACAGCGGAAAGAAGCACAATGAATGAATCTAGAATCAGCAAAAAATGCATGTTGGTCCCTTTCCAAATAAGAAATGCATGTTGGTGCTGAGAGTAGATAATTAGCTGCAACATATCTGAGCTTCAACTTTTTACGATTTTCTAGATGAAATAAGATTTACTATTAAATTTGCCATTTATTAGAGCCTTGGTTATCCAGATTGTCAGTTGCCAACTTGGAATAGTGGCAAGCTGCAGGCTCATAGAAATAGTGAACAGCGGAAAGAAGCACAATGACGAGGACAGAAACAAATTCGGACATGCAATATCTCATCTCTGAATTGTTCTTCACAAATAGCTCTTTTGAATGACCTTCTTATTTTACTTTTTTATATACTACAGTGCTTACCGGACAGCAATTTGCAAGTCAAAACGAGGGGGCTTTAAGGATACACATCCTGAAGAACTTTTAACACCTGTTCTTAAGGTTAGTTGATTTAAACTTCTTAATTTCTCTCTCCACAGGTAATTTGCTGCTGAAACAGCACAACTCGAGCACAAGAGAAAAATTTATTAGAGCTTGGTTGATGTTCAAGTTGTTAATTTGGGCTTTAACATCTATGTTGATATTTTCTTTGTGTGTGTAGGCACTGCTAGATAAGACTAAACTAAACCCTGGTGAAGTTGGTGATATTATCGTCGGAACTGTCTTGGCCCCGGGATCCCAAAGGGGAATAGAATGCAGAATGGCAGCACTTTATGCTGGTTTCCCTGGTACCTTCATTGATCTGAAATCCATTACATGCTGTTAGCTTCATATCACATGCCTAGGCCATTAACTTTCATTTGGCATCACATTTTCTACTATGTTTATGCAGATACTGTCCCACTACGAACTGTAAATAGACAATGCTCATCTGGACTGCAAGCAGTTGCCGATATTGCTGCTTGCATAAAAGCTGGATTTTATGATATTGGTAAGGGAAATATCTTTTGTTTGTCTTATTATAGTTTATAGTTTATGCCCTTAACTTTGTTCTCGTGCATACAGGGGTTGCGGCTGGGTTGGAATCAATGTCTGTTAATTCAGTTGGTTGGCAAGGGCCTGTTAATCCTAGAGTATGTCTTATTCTATTCTGCCCTCCAATTATCTGATTTTTTGAGACACATAAATATTGGAAGATGTTTTTAAATTGAAATCTGCGCGTATAATTGGATATTCTTCTTGTATGCTTCAGTCGGAGATGTTAACACAAGCCCGAGATTGTCTACTTCCAATGGGCATAACTTCGGAGAATGTGGCACATCGGTATGGTATAACAAGGCAGGAACAAGATCAAGCTGCTGTAAGTATTTTTGCTAATAATAATATTACACACATCTTCACATGGAGTTGTGATATGAGTTACTGAAGCTCTTCCTCATTTTTAGGTTGAATCTCATAGGAGAGCAGCTGCAGCAACGGCTGCAGGTAAATTCAAAGAAGAAATTGTTCCTGTTGCTACCCAGGTATTCCTTACTGTTTTGCAATAAAAGCTTCCCTCATTCGCTTCTGATCAATACATTTAGAAATGGATCATTGATGGAAGTAAATTGAACTGTTCAAACTTCAGTGTGGTAACCTATAATGTCTTGATTCTTAATGTGTCATGTCTAACTCGCATGTGGTTATGATGCTGCATTCTTAAGATTGTAGACCCCAAAACGGGAGAACATAAGCAAATAACAGTCTCCATAGATGACGGGATTCGTGCAGAGACATCTTTGTCAACTCTTGCAAAGCTTAAACCAGCATTCAAGAAGGATGGGAGTACAACAGCAGGTTTCTCTAGCAAATTTACTTTTTTTTTTTTTGAGGGAAAAGAAGGATGACTAGCAAGTTGGTAGTCATCCAGATCTAACAAATTTACTTTTAGCTTGGGTTTTTTGTGATGATATGCACCTGCAAAATTTGACATTCTCAAACTGTTGATAGGTAATGCTAGTCAGGTGAGTGATGGTGCTGGTGCTGTCCTTCTTATGAGAAGGGATATAGCAGTGCTGAAGGGACTTCCTATACTCGGTGTATTCAGGTTATCATCCTATGACTTTATGCTGAGACTTGCATGCATTAGTTGAAGAATTTCTTAAATTTATTTACTTAAATTTCATTAGTGCACATTTATTTGTTGTTCAAGTATAATGGATAATGTCATCCCAGAGAAGTTATCACATTACTCAAAGCATTTCTTGAACTTATCATTATAATAGAGCTACATTAAGCTAAACACAAGTTCTATTGACATACATTATATATTTCTTGTTCAAATATAAAGACTGATGTTATTTCTCAGAGAAGTTACCATTTTGTAATGCTGTATTTTCACTTGCGTAATTGCGGCTAGCACACATTTTATTTGTTGTTTAAATATAAAGGCTGTTGCTACTTTCTCAGAGCAGATATCTCTTTATCATGCCATATTTTTTTTTGTTTCATACATAAGAACAATAATTTGTATTATAAAAGACTTTGCCTGCGGTCACACTTTCTTATTACTGTTTCTCTTATTTTCTTATTCTAATTACATAGGAGTTTTTCTGCTGTTGGAGTGGAACCTGGTGTAATGGGCATTGGTCCTGCTGTTGCCATCCCTGCTGCTGTTAAAGCTGCTGGTCTTCAGCTTGATGATATCGACCTTTTTGAAATAAATGAGGTATTAGTTTATTCTGTGCTTTCTTTATAATTTCAGAATTAAAATTTTAGGAAAGGACTACTCTAAGGAACTGCAATTTTGACATCTTTTAGGCTTTTGCTTCCCAATTTGTATATTGCTGCAAAAAGCTGGAACTAGACATGGAAAAAGTAAATGTTAATGGAGGTGCTATTGCTCTTGGACATCCATTAGGTGCTACAGGTACTTGAAACAGATTTTCTTTTTGTTTGTAGCTACTGGCAAAATATCTGGTCTGAACTAGATTCTTTTGAAGGAAACAAAATGGAAACTGATATCAACATCCATGTTGATCTAACTAGTGCCCTTAAAAGAGAGTATTATGTGCCAGCTGCAAGAGTTTAGTTGTGCATGAAAAGTTTTTTTAGTTTTTTTATCACCAAAAAAAATTCTTTAGTTTCCTTTCATAACTGCTCAGCCATAATGTCTTGAACACTGACATATTGGGGCCCAAAAGCTTTATTAGTTCAGTTAAATTTATTTTAATTGTAAATGAAAGAACTTTCATGTTATGTTGTGACACAGTAACCAGTGGTCCTTATTTTGCCACTTCTTCCAAGCAATAGTGACTGCTTAGAAGACCAAAGAACCTGCATTGGCCGAGTAGAAATAACCTTTTCCTCATATAATAGCAATCATTATAAGCTCTTTTTTTTCTATTTGTTGTTCAAAGGTGCACGCTGCGTCAGTAGTCTGCTAAATGAAATGAAGAGAAGGGGCAAAGACTGTAGGTTTGGAGTCATTTCAATGTGCATAGGTGACTTCTTTTCTCCTCCTTCCACCTCTACTTTTCCCCTTTTTCTCTATAGTTGGCAATACCTGTGTTTTGTTAGGTCAATGGACCTGATTGCTTCTCCATGAATTGTAGGCTCTGGGATGGGTGCTGCAGCTGTTTTCGAGCGAGGAGACATGGTGGATGAACTCAGCAATGCCAGACAGATCCAGGCTCACAATTAGTTTTCCAAGGATGCTATGTAGCATCTCTACATGCCATACATTTGGCCATTCTTATTGTTATCCTAATATACATTTGCTATCAGATGGTGATACATTTTTCTCACTAGTTATCTGCTCATTGTATTCTGTTCATCGTGAACTGAAAGATGCATTTCTATAAAATTAAATAGATAAAGCAAGCATGCGTTGCTGCTGGGACAACGAAAAACAAACCCCTTCCAAGTGGCCTTATCTTTATATCTTTATATTCTCAATCATGCCTCCTGTAGTTTAAACATCCAGATCAGATCAATAGTACTTTTCTTTTGTTGGCAGCCTTGCTTTTTGCTCATTTCCCCCGCTGTACGTGACGTGACTTCTGACATTACTTTGAGGATGGTCATATCACCGAAAAAGTTTTCTTGAGGCTTTTCTAAATCCAGCGATATTTACCCGCCTCTTGCTGTGCAGTAAAGTAAACAAACTGAATTCCCGTACATTATCCAGGGGGTGTTTGGTTTTGGTTGGAGATTTATTATTCAAGGAATAAAAATTTTTATTCACTAGGATTATCTATTCTTAGAGTTATTCGTGGATAAGAAAAGTTATTGTGTTGTTAACGTTTGGATCAAAAGGGAATAAAGTAGTCTAAGATTGAAAAAAGATATGATATTTTTTAAATAATTGAGCCATAAAATGGATAAAAGATCAATATGTTATGGTCTTTTGTTTATTTAAATTGCCCTTAGCCTTTAAGTTGGAAATATTAGTTAAATGATATTTTGTCTACTTTTCAAACGGATTCTTCTGTCTATTTTTGTCGAGAGATATGATGTACCAACCCCAAACCAGCTATAAGAAGCCGAAATGATGTTTATCGTTCCTAATATTTCTTTTCCTTTTTTCTGTTTTTTAGTAAATTAAAAGATTGTGATGATAATATATTGAAATTTTGATTTAATAAATGGTTAAGTTATTATTCTAAAGTGTTATATATCGTAGAAGTTGCACAAATAATTGTTAACCAAAAATATTACCAGAAAGAACTCACCTGTCAACTATAATGAAAGGAAAAACGACGTTTGCATATGTTAAAAAAAGTTTTCATTGGCTATCTTTTTTTTTAGTTATCAATTAAATTTATGATTGTAACCCGTTAAACTATCCATATATATATATATATATATATAAATATATATATATAAGATTAACGAATGTGTCAAGTACTAATTATATTGATACAATGTGAAATATATTTTAACAATCAAATTTTAATTTTACAGTTGTGATTCGTTATTAAAATTATTCATATATGAATGATGCATATATGGATACTACAATTTTTTATATCAATAATTTTAATAATAGATCATATTCTTAATTTTAAAAATTGATGATTAAATATATGTTTAACACAATGTGAATAAAATGATTTTTGACACGTTCATGTTTCGTAATATATATTTGTTGAGCTAATTTGATAATTCATATTATTATACAAGGAAAAATATATGATGTTAATATGATCAATTAGAGGTAATCAAATTGTTCGGTGGTCTAAGCATAATTAAATTTATTTTTTATCTGCTAAAATAAATTAATAGATAATCAATGAGTTGATTGAACAATAAAAAAAATGAATAAAAAATATGTGGAGCAAATTTTGCTCCACATATATGAAGCATCATATAATATATAATGAAAAATTCAAATCAAGATATGAGACCTTTTATTTTAAATGAATGTTGTAAATTGAACCTTCCATTTATAATAGGATGATCTTTTATATATATGGAGTAAAATTTTTTAATTTTTTAAAAAAATGATGCTCGCTCGCTCTGCACCTCTATTTTTTTTTTTCTCTTCAATAATACTTCAAGAGGCAAACAAATTGAGATGGGGCATTTTAAGATACTCATACTCAGGAAGGAAGTTGTGGAAGGGTTCGAAAACATTTTGGTTGTGCAATTGGAAGTGAAGAGGCCCCACGCTTCATGGACAAGGCAATAAAAAGTGAAGACCCTGAGAAATTGCGATCAGTTGATTTGTGTGAACAACACCTCGCAAAGTTGAATCCATGACTTGGATCGTGGAACATATCCTTTAACCCTTTGCCCTACACCCCGGGGATGTTGTGCCCCATCCTCCCATCATCGTGTCTGCTTCCCCCTCGACACCATTAATGCGCGGCACGGACTTCACCTCCCCTCCCCTCCTCCTCTTTTATTATATTATATTATATTAATCACATGTTTCAGGGGGTAATCCGCGGCTTTATTAGCGCCTTGACCATTTCACCGAAAATAAATGCATTGATTCGGTTAATTAACATATTAAATTTTGATGTTGAATTTATATGCTCTCCTATTGAATTAGTTACTAAGACTTTTGACGAAAGTGTTTCCGGAAAATCAAGTTATTATTATTTATTAGGCTTCAGTTAACAGAATCTTATTTTGCTGTTGACTACAAAAAAAATGCAACTTTTATTTTGAGGAAAATCATAGATTTTTTCTTTCTAATTTCTTTTTCATAAAACATTTTTTAATAATTTTATCACGTGATTAATTCGACGTCGAATATTCAATTCGACACTATTTTTTGTCAGTATTTCTTTCAATTTATGACTACTGAATACAAAAACCGATTCACTTTTCTAAATTCTGAAAATAATTTTTTTAAAAAAATTACCCGTCAGCTTTACGATTACTAAATGTCTAACTATTTTTCTTAATAATTATTTTTATTGAAAGAAATGTAAAAAAATGCTAATAGCAACCATCGTACCCGAATGATCATCTCCTCCGCTCGTGATAGCATTGGACGGTCGGCATTGCACTCGCATCTGGAGTTTATGCGGAACGCGCGGGGTCCGCGTCCCGACCAAGTTACCAACTTGTCTCTCTCTCACGTGCCAAGCCTCGTGACCAAACCCGTGGCCCCCGACCCTGTCTCCTTGTTGCAATATTACTATTACTTTATTTTCCGATTCCTGGGCCCCACCAACCTTGCTGCCGAAGCCTTGTTTATATTGTACGATGTTGTGTGTTCGTCTCGGAGCAGCTGATCAAAGAGAATAGAATCGCGGGTGTTCTGTATACTGGATTTCTATGCGGAGAATAATTGGCCGTCCAATAAATTGCAAAAATCATCGCATCTTGGGAAGTAGACGGTGGATCTTACTCTTCGCATATAAATAATTATAAGGACGCCAAATGTAAAATCCTAACAACTCGAAGGCTACAAGAAGAGCTCTCTTTCCCCTCCTCCGTCGTCCACCTTCTCCCTTCCCGTTTTCTCACTGCTGCTTAACACCGTTAAGTTATAACACGAGAGAGAGAGAGAGAGAGAGAGAGAGAGAGAGAGAGAGATGGCCTGTGGTTTCGCCGGCGACGATTCGTCGTCGGGGCCGGCGGCGGAAGCGGCGACCGTGGCGGAGAATGAGTACGTGGGAATATCGGAGGTGAGCTCGTCTTCCTCCTCTTACCCTGGTTCGAACGGGGTTCGTGTCGGAGGGATGGCGGAGGACGAGGAGGAGGAACTGCAACTAGGGTTGAGCTTGGGCTCGAGGAAGAAGATGATCGCCAGAAGCGAAAGGGAGAGGAGGGGAGCGACGTGGTGGGAACGCTCTAGGATATTGACGGCAGAGGACTCGCCGTCCATGGGGTCCCGAGTCGGAGTCGCTTCCTCGCCCGTGTCGTCTTCCTCGTCCTCCGTCTCCTCCTCGTCGCCGACGCCCGGGAAAAGGATCCCCGATAACCCTCCAGGGTGAGGTTTCTGCAATCTCCTATTCTTTGTTTTATTCTTCTTCGATATGATCTTTGTGGTGCTTTTAAGTAATTATTCTATTTCATTTCTATTTGATACCTTAGGCATGTTATATCAGTACTATTGAGCCTATACTTAGTGTTCTTATCTGATTCTTTTATATCTTGTTGCTGTGATCCATGGTCTAGTAATTTGTTCATAACTTTGTTTGACATGTTTGGAGAGAAGGTAGAAGTTGAAGAGATTGTAACTACTTCTTCGTGTGTAAATGCTTTAGTTATAATGTTGATGTTTGTTACTGGGTTTGTCTGTGTTTGATTTCCTTTATAATTACCTGATAGGCGATAAGGTTATTCCACAAGTATAGCTAATCTGCAACCCTTGATTTTGCTCTTAGTACAACAAATACGTTAACCTTCATATTTCATCTCTTTTCCTGTTTGGTTAGAGGTAAAAGGAGGGTAAATGAGGGGAAGGGAAATGAGGTTAGTTGATTAACTTCGTTTGGTTGTATTTTTAATCGAGGAGAATGGAGGGGAATGTCTCCTCCATTTACCTTCATTTCTCTCTAAATGTCCATTTTTCTTTCAACCCCAAATTAGGGTGGAAAGGAGGGGAAAGAAATATTTAAACTACACTTCCAATTTTATCCATATGTAACTCAAATTTATAAACACATACATTAGTATATATTCGTCCAACAAAAACTATAATTCCCTTCCCTTCCCTTTAGTTATATCATCCAAACAAGGTTACTTGTTTCACCTCCATTCTCTTCCATTTCCTTCCCCTAGTTTCCCTTCCTCTCCATTCCCTTCCCTTCCCCTTCCTAAGTTTTGAACCAAACAGACCAAAGGAGGGAATGATATAAGCTTCTCTGTCTGCGATCACCAAATTCAAGGTAATAAGGTGTAGGATCTGATTCCAATTCACTCCCACTTGATTGAATCTTACTTCAGAAGTTGAGTTGTCACCAGTACAAACTTCCACTATAACATACTAGCTTTACCACTTGAACTCATTAATTTAACTTCGACAAGCCACTCTAAAGTGGCCAGCAACCATTGTCATTTATATATATCTGTAACTGCATCTCCCAAAGGCAGTTAAACAGGAGAGTGAATGCAAGGTGGTAAAGGAACAGTCAGCCAGGTGCAGGCATAAAGTGAATGATACAGAAAAGAATGAGAACTGAGACAAACTATTCCATGAAAAACTGAATATGTTTGCAAATGCACCATATTAGGGAATCAAGGAAACATTGATGAAGAAAAGTAAGAATTATAACAATAGTCAGACATCTGTTAAGAGAAAGACACAAGTCACACAACCCTCCTATGGTGTATTCCTCCTCTGTTGGAAAGTTTGTTCCTAGGCGCAATATAAATTTGATTTATGTGGAAATTTCTTGTAGTTAGGTGTATTATTCAGGAAAAATATTTATTTTGAGGGACCAAAGATGACTAGGTGATTGAGTTTTTCACCCGTCGTTTTTATATTATGTATTGCCACTAGATGTACCTTCTCTTTAGGAAGGCGGAAAAAGTAATCAGATTGCGTGCAGTGGAAGGTACATGAAATTGATTTAACTGATTTGAAGGAGCAAATGATGAAATTGTAAATAATATTTATCTTTCAATCTATTTTATGCTACTCCTTGACATGTAACCAGAGTAGGTCTTGCTTATTTGTGCTAAGCTCTGAGCTGTGCTCTGACTAATAAGTATCTGTTAACTTCATTCAATATTGATATTTTGGTATACTTTGAAAGTAGGAAGTTCGGCACTGGCTGTAACTAGTTCAGTGTTGTATATGAAGTAAAAATATGTCAGCACTGTGCATCTGGTTATTGTAAAATTGATACAGTCCTTTTGGATCTCGAGAAGTATTGTGATTCAGAGGCAACCACAATGTTGTGAAGTATCATGATTTTCTAGTTTTTAAAGTCACATCATACACAGCTTGCTTTGGTTTTGACATTGTATAATAGTAATGAGCAATGATTCAGAGATATTTCAACAGTTAAACGCCATCCTTTCTGTAGTCTTTCTGTTTAGCTTTCTTGGATCAACAATCCAGTCAGAGAGTCATCACAACCAAGCACTGTGTTTGGGTTTACAGGAAAGTTAACATGTAAGGAGCTAGTGGATATACTAGCGATACAATGTAGTCTATATTACAAAGAAGCAGTTGTCACGAAGATGAATAATAAAAACTCAAAGATTTACTAAAGATGTCCTTTGCCTGTGTCAATGTGTGGAGACCTTGTCCAGTTAAAGCGGCAAGAAAGCTCAGGCTTTTGACTCAACTATATTATATGGAATACTGATCGTTTCAGGTGAAATATTAAGGACATCAATCTTTTCATGAGCCTGGTGGATGTTATCTGATGCATGCATATGAAAGTACTCTCTCAAGAATGCATATCAGATTGTATAAATATTATTTTGTAAAAAAATATTCTAATATTAAGAGGCACGATACATTGTTTCGAATGCATACGCATTTTAGGTATAAACCATAAATATATAGATGGCAACAACAAGTTTCAACTACTATTTATTGATATCTAGATATCTATACCATTTCTTATAGTTCTTTTCTTCGTGATTTCCTAATCACTGTTATGTTCACATATTTTCAGTAAGTTTCCAGTATAATTAAGGAGTCTAGGATTTCCTATTTGATCAATTTACATGTCCTATTTTCAAATTTTCATGCAGAAATCAAATGGTAGTTGGGTGGCCTCCAGTGAGAGCATACAGGATCAACAGCTTAGTCAACCAATCTAAAGAAAATACATCTTTGAATGCTACAGTAACCAGAAAAAACAAAATGACTGAAGATAGAAAGATTTACAAGACTGCTGAAAGTACTTGTGCCAAGGACAATGAAAAGAAAGCAAGGATTGCTGGGAATTCCTTCTTGGTTAAGGTGAACTTGGATGGTGATCAAATTGGAAGGAAGGTCGATCTCAGTGCTCATATCTCCTATGAAACCCTTGCATTAGCGCTTGAGACCATGTTCTACAAACTAAGACCAGCTGTTGGTGTCAACTGTAGTAAGTTATGTTCCTTTTTGGATAAATCATATTGAAATAATATATAGAAAAATCTTGTATTCTACTATCATTTTATCTAAGCTAAACCTTATTATGTAGAAACAAAATGATCATAATATTCTTTCTCTGTTTTTCACAAGATACCAAAAGGACATCAAGTCTGCTGGATGGCTCCTCAGGTTTTGCACTTACATATGAGGATAAAGAGGGGGATTGGATGTTGGTCGGTGATGTTCCATGGGGGTATGCTTCCTTTCCAGTCTTCACTCTTCAGCCATTTTTTGAATTGTTGCAAACAACCAAATAGGCAACCACCATGGAGAAACAAAAGTGCCAGTGTAATAAGCCTGAAGCGTTATTAACTATGCACCCTCAAAAAGTGAAATAACTTTGGTGCTAAAAAAAAGTAACTTGCTGCAACTAGTTCAAGCTTATTAAGGCACAAAGTTTTTTCTTATTCGATGCATGTGCCACAATAGTTAATGACCATTACGTTTAACGCCCAAAAAATTATCATTATTTAGCTTATTCATCTTCTATTTGTGTTTTATCTTTTTAATACTTTCCAACCTTCTGATCCATTCTAACCCTTATTTGTTTTTTAAACAGAATGTTTCTTAATACTGTGAAGAGGATCAGAATTATGAGAACCCCTGAAACCAATGGGCTTGGTAAGTGTTATCATCATGCTTGTTCTTCACATAATGATGCACAATTCTTCTGTAGAAATTTTTGTCAGAAAAAGAAATTCTCCCGTTTAAAATAGATCACATTAAGTTGCATGGGAATGATTATAGTTTCGTCTCAGACATGACCTGTTTAACAATAATCTCAATTGTCAAGTGCATGACTGCCTAAAAGTCAGATACCTTGATTGGTATACTGTCTTATCGTCTTAGATATAACATAGGAGTTTGCATGCATTAATACTGACCTTGATTTTATCCTACTTGTGTACTTCTTTTGGAATTCTGCTTAGTTTAAATTGAATATTGTCCTCTTATGTTGGTCAATTCTGTCTGCAGTGGCAAGGTTTCCTTCTTCCTTAGCTGGTATTGAACTAGGAAGGCCTGCATAACATTTCATGGAACATTATTGTTATGTGAAATCACTTCAGGATAAGTATTCACATCGTCAAACTTCCAACTAGCTGCGGTCACAACTAGCGGTGGATAACCATCAAGTTGGTTGATGCATTAAAATGGGAGGCTTCTGAGCTAGAAACAAGAGTATCATCATAATCATGATCCGTTTTGTGAGAAAGTGTTCCATTTGATCATTTTTTTGGTCAAATCCATGTAGGATCATTTGGTTCTTTGGGAGGATTTCGTAATTCTTTCTATTGGGTGCTTTTTCTTGATACAACCTTTTTTGCCGTAGTGCAATGGTGTGGTTGAATTGTTGGTATTTTGCGGTTCCGGGAATTGTATATATTGCTCTTTCCTAGTCCTGCCTCAATTCAGTGGGTTAACTCTGTAAATGAACATGAGAGAGTGAGGGAAGCTGGGGGAGAGATAGAATTCTGAGCACTGTCACAAGTGTCTTTTTTCCTGTTACTCTTCATGGGCTATTATGTTGAACACATGAGTTGCTCTTGTGAAAATATAAATGCGCAGGATGTGAAATTACATATCCTTATGCAGTCATTCTCTTTTGAGAGTATTGTTTTTGAGAATTTGGTTCTTTAGAAATTCTTTTATTTTATACTTCATTCTATATGAAGCTCTAATCTTTTTGTAGGACAGCGAAAACAAAGCTCCTTATTAAATTTTTTAAGGTGTTGGAATTTAGAGGATTCTTTGTTAGTGAGCCCAAATGGGGGATCCGTCGTTTGTTCTCTTCTCGCGATATAATTCGTACCATGAGAGGGAACGGAACAAAATGATTGGGTTCTTAGTTTGAAGGAGTCTCAAGCTTTCGGTGGCTTGCACAATGAGTGGCAGTAAATTGCACGCCTTTTCCATCCTTTTCTCTCCCTTTTTTTTACTATTGTTATCTTGAAGTCATGTACCTAAACATTGTGGTATTAATTTATGCTCCAGTCATGTTTCTGATGAAATTAGAGGAACCCCACCAGATGATTTAGTTATCTTCTTAACATCTACTTACTACTGAACAAATAATTAGTTGAGAGAGAATGACAGCAAATTCTTTAGAATCAATGGGGTTACGCAATGACCAATTGTTGCGTTAAAAAATATATTGTTGCAGACGTTGATTTTTATATCGGGAGTTGAAGATTCGAATCCTAAGAAAATATTTTCGACATCATTTATTTCTACTTCAACTTTCCTATTTTCCTTATGATTTATTCACTGGGAAACTTTTTTTTTCCTGTCACAGTGAGATTCACCAATAATTTAGGGCTACTGACACTCGACTAATTTCAGTGTTCGGATGAGAGCGATAAGAATTTAAAATTCTAACCAAATCGATGATTACAAAATTCGAACTTGAGACATAATCATTAATTTTTTTTGAAATTCTTGATAACATTGAGAAGAAATAAAAAACATAATTCTTTTAATATTAAATTGAATTCCATTTGTTTCAGTATTCAATTACTGAGTCATATAGTTTTTAAATTTTAGCATGAGTACGAAAATTGCAACAATTGAGATCACTATGATAATCTTATGTCCTTCGTTTTGATTTTTTTTCTTTTTTTGTTTCCTAACCTGGTGGACCATCTTCATGTCCAATAATGTTCGCAGGACGAAGATAGACGCCTTACAACGCATACTCTACTTGAAGTATTTTACTATGCTAATTTGGATGTAGGTTAAATATAAATATTTTTGTTTGACATCATGGTTGCCTAACATGACAGACACGGGCAAACACTAAAAAAAACTTGCATCAAGAAACAACTTTATTTATGACAATATCGTGTAGGTGAAGATGGAGAAGTCCCTTTTCTGTGAATATCTTCTTCCACAAGTTTAATCACACAAACAGAGAGAAGGTCAAGAATCAAGATTTCCATTTTTTTTAATGCGTGTCTAACATGATATATCAAATCATTATAAATTAGGTCTCAAATGTTGAAAAAAGTAATATCTAAATTTAGTGCATAGTGAGTAAAAAAGATGTGCAGAACCAGCTAAAGTTAGGATTTCTATTTGTTTCTTTTTCGTAAAAGAATTATGCATTTATGTAACTACTATTACAAGGATATAAATTATGGTTTTGTAAAGGTGAAGCATAATAAAGCTTGCATTTTACACACTTGAATTAACAGAAAAAAACTCCGAAACCATCATTCGTGGATTTACCAATAAAAAAATGACCAATTTATAATTTCTATAGAATGCGTTTGAGAGTAGGCAATTTTTTCAAAAAAAGCTTAGATGTTTTTAAGCAAAGAGTTTTCTACCACGAAAGAATTGTTGAACTTTTAATAAAATAGTCAAAAACGGCTTTGACACGTAGAATTTGTAAAAGAAAAAAATGGGTCAAATTTTTTTATCAAACATTCATCTTTCATAAAGCAAGTTCATGCTTTTCATCGAAAAAAAAGCTAAGTCATGCTTTCATTCACAGCAGTGTCGGACCTAGATGTATGTTAAATCTATTATAATTATAGAGATAATAGTTTAATTTTAGAAGTATTAATATATTGGCCCCCTTAAATATATAAATAATTAGTGTTAGAATAATAATAAAATCAAATAATTAGATTTCTATTTAAGTATCATAATTAGTGCATAATATATGTATTCATATCTTGATTAATATGGTATGCATGATCCATGCAAATTTAATTTAGAATGGACTCTTAAATTTTGACTTTCTACATAGTTAATATGATTAAAATAAAAATTTATAATTTGCATCGCTTATTTATTTTAATTATTATTTATTGATTAAATTTATGATAAGTTAATTCTTAAAGTTTAATTGTACCTATAAATTTATTATGATAATCTTATTGAAAATTTTTGATTGAGAACATTATTGAGCATTTTGATCATTATGTAAATTTATTTTATTTCTATGTTCTTATAAAATATCGCAACTTTTATATCTATGATTGATAAAAAAAATAAAATAAAAAAGGTCATATTTATTCTTTGGAACGATGACTCTAATTTTTACTCTTTCAATTTTACCATGGCTAATAAAAATATAAATTTATAAGACATAATAAAAATAAGATAATTTTATCAATTTATTTCTAATTATTTATATTAAGAAAAGTTATTTTTTTAACTAATTTTTACGATTTAAAAGATTGATATGTCCTTTTTGAATGCTAAAAGGAATAAATACTAAGTTTTTTTATCAATAATATTAGTTATTAAAATTATAATTATATTATTTTAAATTATTATTTTTAGAGTTTATTATGTGTTGCCCTCCTCATTTTTTATTTTGGTTCCATCCCTAATTCAGGGTAAAAAAGCACAACTAAAAGCATCCATAATCATAGAGAGAAAAAATAGATAAATATACTCATTTTTACATAAATTCGTAGTAATTATAATTTTGAAAAGTATGATAAACAATAAATAAAACATATTTTAATGATTTTTTAAAATTAAAATTTACTCATAATTTTAAATATTCATACGAATTTCACTATCTCTACTTTTCAAATATAATAATATGAGCGTATGATTATTCGACTTCCTTTTAAATACATTGCCAAGTAGGCAAATGCAAAATGAAAATATTGAAATCTTAAATTTAAATCTAATGAAAAATTATATAAGACCGAAATTTTGATATGCATTGGTTGAACAAAATAATCCATGTGAGTTATGTGGCTTATCAATAATTATTTTAATTTAATATTTAATGATAAATCTTATGTTATATAGCAAATCAATTATACATTGATAACGTACAATTAAAACTAAGATTCCCTGTTGAATCATCATCCTATATTTTTTTTAAAAATTTATAGCATCATTTTAATCAATTTTGACTGTGTTGGAGAGGCTGTCAAAGAATTAACTTCAAATTTGACTTGAGTTCTTTATTCCGCCGCTCAGTAATAGCAAACAACTTCACGAAATCCATCTCTTTTATCTTTCCTGTCATTGCTTGAGGCGCATAAACATACACTTCTTTACAGACTATTTTAAGAAGGAAAGAAAGAAAGGAAACCGATCCATCAACCACAAGGAAGCCCAAAACCGAAAGCCTCCTTCCATTTGCACCTCTCTCTCTCTCTCTATCTCTCTCTCTCCAGAACAGAAAACAAAAGTAAAATAAAAAAGTGGAACAAAGGGAAAGATTGATAATTGAAAGGAAAGAGGAAGGTTGGGATTTGGATTGCAGATTTCATCACAAGGCCATCCTTCCCATGAATTTTCTGTAATATCTGCCACCTTTTTGTTTTCTCTTTTGCTATTTCAAATTGCATTTTTTGTTGGCTCTTTGTCCACCTTAAAAAAACTGGTTTTTGGGGTTTCTGATTCGATTAAGCCCCTCTTTGATTTGTGTTCTCTGGTATTTTCTATGGTCTTGGGCTTTTCTTCGGATCTGATTAAGAATTTTCTTTTGTTTTGCTATTAAGATCAAGCATTGACTTGGGAACATGAGAAGTTTAGGTTTGGGGGTTATAACTGATCGAAGAAGGTGACCAGGAGGACTTGCTTGAGGCAAGTTTGATCTGAGAAAAGAGATGGTTTTGGGACAGGGTTTGGATCTGTTCGAGGTGATGAATTAGGGTAAATAAGATGATTCCGAGTTCCCTTGTGCTGTTGGAACTGGAATTTACGACTGTAGTTTGATTCGGTATGTCTGCATTTGGTAGCCCACCAGGCTCTTGTCTATAAATGAATGTATTTGAACTCACTTCTCATCGAGGAATTGGGGCTCTATCAAATGTTCCTGTCAAGTTGTGCAACATATTTTTAATCATGTATAAATTTAGTCTGCGCGTAGACTTTTACAAGGTTGGGTATCAACCACAAGAATATGGATAGTTCTCCTCAACATCAAAGTTCTGGTTTTATTTCCACTTCGTCAAGAATGTTCGATTTGCGAATTACTATCTTACAACCTTGATTTTCTGTATACTTCCGAAGTTATGTTCTTAAGACATCAAAGATGTCCTTTTTTAGCAGTTTTTTCATGTCTATGATAATAATGACTAGCGACATCATTCCACAATTTAAGTGCAGGCTTAGGACTTGCTGATGAATTGTGGAGCAATTATATTATCTGTTAAATGGTTGACTATTGAGTCCAAGGCTATTATTTCTCCAAGCTTTTTAAGAAACTGGATCCACTGTCGCATGCATTCAAAGATTTTTGTCTGTGTTTGAGGATAGTGATCGTGTGTAGTTTTGACCCTAAACGAAAATCATAACTCCACATCCTTGGATCAAGAAATTAAACTATTGCAGAAAATCTGGTCTTGGGATTTCTGGATTAATCTTCAGCTTCCTTTCCTGGTGAGTGACAATGTATTCCATAAATTTATGAATGTGAAATATGGTGGTTAACTGAAATTCTCTTTGACTTTGTTTAGATATCTGCTATATGTTTTCTTTGGCACGTGTATAAGGGATGCTTTCTTTAATTCCATTAATCTACCTTGCTTCATTTCACTAGTTGATTACTCAAGTTTTGAAGGCAAGACATACTTTGCACGCATCTTACAGCAGACAATGTAAATAAATTGCACATATGTAGTAATGATATGTCATTTGTATAACACATGGCATAATTCATTTGCTCATAGCCATAAATATTGGTGTACATACTTTGCTGAACTGTTGTAACCAGGCTTGATTCATGGGGGATATTAAATGACCTATAAGTTTAGCCACTGGTTGATATCTTAAGCAAAAGTGCCCCTCTAATACCTGGGTATCACTGAATAATTCTTTAGTTTGTAAGCTGCATGATGGATATCAAATTTGATGTGGAAATTCTCTCTAAAAAAACTTTGATGTGATGAGTACTGTTGTGCTCACTAACTGTTGTTTGACATATAATGTTCTCCAGTGATAAAAAAAAAACATATATTCATAGCATCATTTTATTACAAAAAGGGACATAGGAGAGTGGATACTTAGGGATCTCAGATATGCAAGTATGCAACCATTCTGCTTATTTGTTTTTGTTCCCTTTTACTTCATTTTCATCCTATCAGAACTTATTCTTCTTATTAGCATCAATCTAAAATTTCCTCAAAAATGAAGCATCGACCTAAAAATGAAACACAAACATTAATAGTTGAGGAGTTTTGGATTTCTCTTCGTTGTGATGGACCATAGGTTCGAGAAGATCTTTTCAAAATAGATTCTTCTCCATGGTTCTCTTGCTTCTGTAGTGTTTTTTATATAAAAACAAGCTGCCAAAAATCTGAAAGTCGCAGGTGTTGCTTACTAGTTAAGAATACTTTTATCAAGGCCTTAAACTGATGTCACATGAGAATGCACTCAATGTAACCAACCTATGTTTCATGCTAATTTTAAGTTTGTGGGGAAAATATGCACTTCCTATCTATTATTAGAAGTCCTATGTGAGTAACATTTGGCTCAACACTCTGCAGTCTTTTTCTGATGTCAGAGATGATAGGAAGTTTGTCCTTGGTCAAAGATATTCCTGTATCACACAAGGAATGGGATGAGGCCTCATGCCCAATTTGCATGGATCATCCACATAATGCTGTTCTCCTCATTTGCAGTTCTCATGAGAAAGGCTGTAGGTCATACATCTGTGACACAAGCTATAGGCACTCAAACTGCCTGGATCGCTTCAGAAAACCTAAAATCAACAGCTCTCAGAGTTCTGAGCAACCCAGTTCTTCATTATTCACTAATACCAGCATTAATAACAGTGGACAAGAGGCTTCTTATCACCTTTCTGAAAGCCTGCAGAGTAGAACAAATTTGATTGAAATAAATGAACATAGTTTGGAAGAAAATGTTAATGCTACCTCTTCAAGGTCCATTGAGGTATCAGAAGAAAATAGCAATATCCAAGAACTTGATGCTTCCATCCAGATTCAGGGAGAGGAAAGAACTACTCTGGTTGAATCTGGTGGAGGTGATCCATTAAAAGCAAATGACCTCAAGTGCCCACTTTGCCGAGGAAATGTAAAAGGTTGGACGGTTGTCAATGAAGCTAGGCTATATTTTAACCAAAAACGTAGGACCTGTTCCAGGGAATCATGTTCTTTCTCTGGAAATTACCAGGAATTGCGCAGACATGCCAGGAGAAGCCATCCCACCTCAAGGCCTTCTGAAATAGATCCCTCACGTCAGCGTGCATGGCGCCACTTGGAGCGCCAGCGGGAATATGGTGATATTCTCAGTGCTATCAGGTCAACAATGCCTGGGGCAGTTGTATTTGGGGACTATGTCATAGAAAATGCTGATGGACCATCTCGTCATCGTGAAAGCAATGAGTCAGGTAACGGTAATGGACCATGGTGGCCTACCTTTCTCCTTTTCCATATGATCAGCAATCCACTGGGCTCTCTTGGTGAACAAAGAGGTTCATCTAGAACTTGGCGAACACACCGACGCCCCGTTCACCGTGCTCTTTGGGGTGAGAACTTATTGGGGAATCAAGATGAAGATGGTGCTAGTGATGATGAAGACATTTCAGTACCACGGAGGCGTCGGAGGCTCATGAGATCTAGGCCTGAAGAAGAACATCAGTGAGAGACATTTACTGGTAATTTCATGACTTCAGCTTTTTTAAAGACTTTTGTCCCTCACAAGAATCCCCAATCCTTATGTGTTTTAACTTGCTGGGGTTCTTATCTGAGAGAACTGCATTTCTCCTTTAAACTTTATTGATCGTATGGGTTACTGTTGCAGTAACCTGATTAGGAAATGAAGCTCCAAAGGAACCGCTATCAAGATCTAAAATGGATAGTCACTTGTGGTTTGTTCATTCGTTTATTGGGAATGACATCTGTTGTAAATATAAGTTGCACATCATTAGCCAAGCAAAACATGTGTTTCTGTCGTTGTTGACGACTTTCTTCTGCACTTCTGTAATAGGCACTATTTGTGTGTAGCGCGTGTACAGTATCTGGCTAATTTAATGTTTTAATGCATTATAATTTCCCTTATACTAATAACATGTTCCTTATCTTGGAATTGGACTAGAAGATTGCAATTGGAACAGCTCAAAATTATGTTTCTTTCTCTTAGTCTCAATTGGCCGTGTCCATCTTTGAACTGTATCAGAATTTACTGGCAACTAGTTTTCTGAATTATTTTAAAAAAAACTAGTTCTGAATCTGTGATCTTGAAACTTTTTATTAGATGTTTGAATCAATGGATTTTTGTGTTTTCATTTTCTTCTATTTGTTGGGTAAATTTTGAGGGATTGAGTGTATTAACTCTTGCGCCGTTGTGAATTTTGTGGAAACCTTATTCTATCAATACTGTCTTGTTAAGTGGAGTGAAAATAAGATCTCATAGCAAAGGTGCATCAACCAAAGTGCTCATCCTGAAATTTGATATTTAGCCCGCGGAGAACAATGAACCAAGTGACGCATATTTTAGAATACTACACCTACTAACTCTGGGGGAATATTTTGACAATTATTTTTTTCTCGCCTTTTCTCTCATGTGAAGAAAATAAAAACATAGCAGTCAAAATTTCTGGATTGATTACAAAATACTACAAGAGAGGTAAGTAGGTAACATCCAAGAAATGCGAATACTATTTGAGCATTTAAAATAACCTATAGAAAAACTCTATAAATTTAAAGATGAGCAATTGTAAAAAAAAAAAACCTTTTTTTCTCTCTTTAATTCTCAAGTATCACATTTGATCTCTCAGTCCTAACATTTTAATTTATTTCTCAACATTTCTTTTTATCAACATAAGTAAAGCGTTTATTTTGTTATTAATTAAATTCAAAATGCATAAAAAATTGTAAATTAGACAAATATGTATTATTTATATATTTTTATAGTTATCACTCGATCTTTATATTTATCAAATTATATGCTATACGAAATGTTGTCCATTAACCAAAGTAATCAAATCACTAATGGTGTTAGAACAACATAAATTCCTATAAATTTGTCAATAAAATCCTCTGACATAACTATCCATAGAACGAAAGTAAAGCGATAAACTCAATCAACATCTTGAATCAAAATATCACAATCTTATAATAAAATCCATTAACATACTCCATCATTATATTTTTGCTTTCCCTTTTTCTTTGGGTATCAAAACTTTTTTCCCTCTTTGTTCCATCAACTGGACGGACGAAATCTTATTTAGCGCATGATCCAACGTTGAGAGTTTTCTCTCATAATCAACGGCCTATATTATTCATCTTCGCTCAGTTTGCGACGGGATCAGAAACCCACGCATCATAACGCAAAGGAAGTCGAGGTGTTGTTATCGAGCGTGCCATCGTCGCGAGTTCGTGTAATCTCGCATTCGATTCTTATATTTTAATCAGATTGAAGCGAGAGACATCTCCAAGAAGGTAGTTTTGTTCACGTCCAATCTCCGGCATACATTGCTATCTATCTTTGGTGTTCATTTCGATTTCTTGTTGGTGTTGTTGGATTCAAATCTTGCAGCTTATAAATGTTTCCTACATGTTTTTTTTTCTGATCTCCTCGGTGATCACTACATTGTTGTCTGATCGTTTAATGTGTCAAACATGGCAAATCTTGGTGAGTTCTTGTATTTCTCTTTTAATTGTGTGTTTTGGAGCCAAAAAGTTTGGTTCTTGATCATGCACTTTTTATGTATCAATTAGGTTCTGGATGAAAAGAACAAAACATTCTCTGTTCGACGTTTCAGGCACTGCAACATTTTTTGTGCGTGTTCTTCTCTTTTTAGTTGCCTTTTTTTTTCTGAAGTAAAAGAGTTCGTTCGGGAAAAAACACAGCCTGCTTTCTGTTTTAGTTTTTGGAAGAATACTTCTTGCAGCGTTCAGGAGCAATGCATTTGTTTATTTAGCTGCAATTGATTACTTGCTGTCTTCTTGGGGAAGCCGTGATTCTTGGAGAATTTTGCAGCTGTTCCTTTTGGATTGAAAAGGGGTCATTTTGAATTTACAGAAAACCGCGCTTCTTGTTATCTTAAATTTTCCTGCATTTTGATTCATGGATTTACTTCGTTCTTTCGTCTTTTCATGCATTTCTACAGGTTGATATTTCATCTGTCATCTGGTCGACGGAAGGCCCCCAAGAGTAGTTCTTTTTTTTTTTCGGTAGGGACAAGGGTAGTTCTTTGACAATTAATCGGTCGTATCTTTCAGCTGCTGTGTTTACCTTGTGACATGGAACATGGCAGAGTTCTAGAAGTCCCAGACATGGCAGATAGACTTGCACGACCAAACTGTGATGCATCATCGTCCCAACAAAATATGGAATACCCAAGTGAAAGATATGCTTGCCAGCAGAGGGATCCTTGTGGAAAGGATATCACAGTTAGCAGTAGCTATTCTGATGGCACTGAGATAATCTTATGGCATGCTGAATCGGCAGGATCATTATCTTATTCTCTTGATGATGAATGTCATGAATTTTCATCTCTTAGCACGAGATCTGGAATTGGGCAAACTGGGGTGTCCACTGATAGAAGGGAGAGCATGGAGGCTGTTGGTTGTCATAAAAAATCTCTTAACATGTCATTTCTCACTAGATGCAGGAATATCAGGGGGAAATTAGGATTAGAACAGGTCAGTGAGGATAATGAATCATTGGTTCACAGTGGAAGCAGCAAATCTTGTGGAAATTCATCTCCTGCTAAGTCAGCAAAGCATCCCGAAAGTGCTTGTATAATTGAGATTCCACAAACTGAAAATGTTTTGCAGGATGAAAATAATTCTCGCAACTATGGAGCTAAAAGAAAAGACATTGACTTCTGTCATGATTCACAACCAAAATTGCATGAAACGTCAAGAGCTTTGCCTGCCGATATTTCTCAGGGATCCGTGAGGCAAAAGAGATTGGCAGGCAATGGAGATATTTCACCTTGTAACATAGAAGGGAACATGAAGCACTCTAAGTTTCAATGTCAACAAGCAATGGTTCCTCCCAACGCAGGAATTATTGATGACCAATACAACTGGAAGGAAGTAGATTTATCAGCATCTGGACATAAAATCAAGCAGAGAAGGCTGGTGCAAGATGGATATATCTTGCAGAATGAAAATACAGATTACAAGACCAACAAAATACTAAAAGAGGATAAAATAGAGAATACAGTGAGCAAGGAAATGCCAGATGGTCCAATTACTGTTTCATCCAAAACAGAGAACATTGATCTTGATTGTTGTGGTAGATATGAGGCTGCTAAGAAAGAAAAAACATCAGCAAATGATCATCTGATAAATGAGCCACACAATAAATATGTTTCACAATTGGGCAGGTAACATACATGTATTGCATCACAATGATGGTGTGTTATTTGTACGGTTCATGATCTCTTTCATGTAGCACTAGAATGCATTTGTTTTCTCCTATTTTTCTAGTCATTGATAGATCAATCTGTAAAGTTTCATGCCATAACAAATATTCGTTTATGTTTTAATTTCTTCTTGCGTAATTGTTCATGACATTGATGGATACACATCCACTTTTGCAGGCCTTATAAGAGGGCTGAAGAAAACATTACTATTATTGGTCAAAGTCAAAGCAACGACAATATCTGGACCGTTGAAAATCTAGGTTGGAGAAGGATTCAAAATAGGACTGGAGAAACCTCCATCATCTCATCCTCTGAGGCTATTAACATAGAGAAGATAGAAGCATCTCAGAAGCAAGGAGCTAGAAATTTCCTAAACAATGCACTCGGGAATTCTGAAAGAATATCTGTTTCTGAGTTAGACTCGAGTAAAAACCAATCAGCTTCCATGTTAGAATTAAAAAGAAGAAGCAAGGGCCCTAATAAAAGAGGGAGGAAATGCATTTTGATGTTTAATTCCCATGGAAAATGCACCAGCTCAGTTTTTAATGACTCTGAAGTATTATATCAGCGAACCTCAACTTCAAGTAGAAATCAAACTTATCAGCATTGTAGCACATTGTTGGACCCAATTATAAAAGTTAACGAGCTACATCCACCAGAAGCCACATTCAATGCTCCTCCAGAACAAAGCCTTCGAATTCCCTATGGTTCGAGGGCCAAGGACAGACAGATAGAGTCTGATGGGTTATTTGCTCGTCAACTCCAAGAGCAGATGTTTAACGAATCACAAGAGATTGGTATCAGGAAGGAGGTTATTCTTTTACCTTCCTTTTTCCATGCCTGAGTTCTTACATTATGAAATCCCAACCATTTCCAAAGCAGTGAGCTTGAGACAATCTCTCTTAACATTGATGCCAGATTGATGCAGCCTTAGCATTGTCCTTACAACAGGAAGAGCATGCTCAGTATGTTTCATCAGATTCAAGACAAGATCAACAAAATGCAGTAAGTAGCTTTTTTTTAGCAATGTGATGACTTGAGCTTCAAGATGAACCTGAACACCTGTCTCACAGTGACCCAACTTAATTTGGAACCTACTTGATTCACTCGAGAAGATACCTAGAACAAAATTAAATACACTCTTGAAGAAGGAACAATCCATTTTTACAGTATCTTGTAAACTATTTCTCATCAACTGAATCCCAGATTCACTCCCTTGTTGTGACAGTAGTGTAACATGATCCAACAAAGTACAATTGGAAAAGTCAAGGCACCCATTTCATTACTGGGATGTAAGATAATTTTCTTGTTATTCTTGCATTAATAGAACCGAGGACTATAGACTGAATGCAGGATTACTCTAAGGACTATATGCATAAACAAAGGTAGACTTCTCGATATAAATATGCTCAGCACCATGTACACTAACAGTGCAGCTGTGAATTTTGTCGTTGTCATCTGACTTTGTGGTTGCTTCGACATATAGCACACATGCAATTCCTACCAGAACAACAACTTTCGTAATGCCCATTGAGTATGAATTTTTAGTGGTCATGTAATAGTCTTGATTGACAGGACTATCAATATTCTCATTACTTTGACAGGAAATTAAAGAATAATTTTAGCATTGCTAGTGCACCTAAAGGGCAGTTTGGATGAACATTTGTTATGACAAGAATAAGAATAGCTAATTTGTGTTTATTATTCACTAGAATTATTCCTTTGTTTCATATATGAGAGTTTTTGGGTACAAAAAAAAATAAATATAAAATGCATTAAAGTGACTTTTGACAACTGAAACATGTCAGAATTGTTATTCGTGCTACTCATACAAATAGCTAAATGAGGTTAACTCAACTTTTTAGATGTTGATCGAATAACAAAACTTGATGGGCTTTTCAAAAAAGAAAAAAACTCGATGGGGCCCACACAATTGTTTTTGCCTGTTTGGGTTTATTCTGATGTTATTCGCCTTCCAAACAAGGCCTAGGGTGTAATGATACCAGATTGTCTTCCTAGGGCAGACCTAGTTTCACCTTCATTTTGGTTCTTAATTTCTTGGTTGGAATTTCATAATGCACTGAGGATTTTATTTTTGTATAGCACATCATTTGAAATCAATAGCATATCTGAAGAAATGGTTTGGTCTTTTTGAAATATTTTATTCTTTTTTTTGGGTAAATATTTTATCATCAAAATATTTTATTCTTTATATATATGTTCTTCAGGGAAACAGGTTGGTTGCACGGCCGCATTCACCATTATCATCAAAATTTCCAAAAATAATGAGGGTCATTAGCTTCCGAAGGATGAATAAGGATGAGGTAATTTTTTGTTATCTTATGTGCATCTCCTGAGTAACTGTGTCATAAGTAACCTTATAGCTATATTAAAATAACAAAAAGTTACGAGCTGCCTTCCTTGCTGTTAAATGTGGTCGACTTTATTGTATATGTAACACCATATGTTTCTGCAATTTCAAATATCTCATGTATTTGACTTGATGTGCAAATATATAGTTTTCCTTTTTGAATGTCAAACTCTGCCTTGACTATCGAACTTTACCTGTGGCTGAGATAGAAATATGAATATCATATTCCTTCCAAGATAAGTGGATGTTCCAACCACTATGAATCCTAGTGGACCAAAAAAAGAGGATGCTTTCTACACTTGGAACAAGACGTAAATTCTATCATTTTCTTATCGAGAAAAACATGTTCTACTTATAATCATTTTTAAGCCAATTGGAATCTATGTTTTTTATTCACTAGGTTTGCATGCAATAAACTATATGTAAAGGCTGGAAGAGCTAAACCATTATTCGTAACTAATAATCCAGGATGTTATAAAAGAATCTTCCATGAATGACAAGTAATTGCTCTTAATAAATATGGGATAGTCTTGTGGTTTCATAATCTTTTTAAATGAGCAATTTCATAATTTGTTGGTTTGTAACGAACAATTTGCCAATTGTAGCGCTAGAAGTTGCCAAGTCAGACTTCGAATCTGCTTTAGAAATTCATTATATTCCTTTATTTGTACTAATGCAAGCACTTTCTCTGAGAGTTGAGAAGAATGTATGAGGATATTGTTATTAAACTGTGAATATCTACTAGAACAATTTGCTCATTCTTCTTTCTACCTCTTATTACTACTGTAATAATAATTAATGTTTTTACTTTGTTTCGAGATTACATCCTAATTAACGAGAATTGGTTTTATATAACATTAACAGTAAGTTCAATATCTGCACTCTACAGAGACTTGATTTTCGTGAAAAATTGGAAGCTGCATTTGACAATGATAATACCATGCCTGTCTCTTATATCCATCAGCCCGTCTCTCATATCCATCAGCCCATCTCTCATATCCGTCAGCCCGTCTCTCATTTTCATCAGCCCGTTTCACATATTCATCAGCGTAATTTCAGTGAGTAAGTATCTT
The DNA here is from genome assembly GCA_001647135.1 of Pontederia paniculata. Lineage (NCBI taxonomy): Eukaryota > Viridiplantae > Streptophyta > Magnoliopsida > Commelinales > Pontederiaceae > Pontederia > Pontederia paniculata. Next base: position 64,957 of record LTAE01000614.1, read on the forward strand.
TGCATTACTGTTGTATCACATATTCATCAGCCCACTTAGTTTCATTTTTGCACTACTGTTGTAAACTTGGACAGAGTGCTTTTTTTTTCAAGCAACATTTATCTTGAGACAGGAATACTCTTTGACAACTTAGGTGAAAAAAATTTCAATGTCTGATAAGACATACTCCGTGCTTACTCAAGTATGTATATAGATGTTTCATTGGGCATAGATCAACATACCTTTTAGCTTGATTTTAAATTGGAACGAATTTGTAAGCTAGATATTGCATGGGAAATCCTAGACTAAGACCTAGCTGATGTTTCTCTAAGGTTAATGTAAGCTATTCTCATGTTAAGTGGTGTTTCTCTAACATTGATGTACGATGATCTAAAACATGATAAATAATACTATTTATTATTTCCTCATCACCAATGCGCTGATATGTGAAAACTTTTTACGATTAAATCATGTACTTGGATTGCTCTCAAGCATTCACTATTGATTTTTCAGAGTCCGTCAATGCCATGTAGATCCTATATTTGATAATTTTTGGAACTAGAGATTAGAATATGCCTTCATCTTGGGTCCGATAGGTCAGTGATTAGTCTTTGGAACTAAGTATTTCTACAAAATTACAAGCATTTGAATTGTTCTGGGAGATCCTATGATGGCTTGTGAAATCTTTGCATTATGGTCAGCGAACTCCCTGAATCTAAGTAATGTAAGCTTTGGAGAAAATATTTACTCACTGGTCTTGGATGATTGTAATATTACGATTCTGTGATAACTGCTATGTCACATTGGTAACTAGCTGACAAATGTTAGTTGTGCTTAGTACCTAAAATGTGTCGTTTGCCTTTCTGGTTTAGAAATAACGAGATGCTACTGTCAATTGATGAAAACCACCACCAGTCTTCAAATGCTTCAGAGATCCAAATCAATACCTTACCACAATCAGTAGTACAGGTGAATTTTCTTATGTGAATTGATAATAAAGTCCTTGATTCTTAGTTCTGATATATATTTCTGTATCGTCCCTTTCTTCTTTTTTTTCTTTTCAGACTGATAATGTTGAAGTCTGTGTGATCTGCCTTGACAAGCCCTCTGTTGGAGATATCATCAGACATTTACCATGCTTGCATAAGTTTCACAAAGATGTAAGCAATTTTTCGCATTTATGTTCATACTTTAAAAAAAAAACTTATCACATATGTAATAACCTCTTTCTTTTAGTGTATTGACGAATGGCTGAGGCAAAAGACAACTTGTCCAACATGCAAACTTCAAGATTTCTTGATCACGAGTGCACGGCTGTCCTGAAGCTATATCAAACTGTTCTTTTATCGATCGGATTTCCAAATGCCTCCACTGTTCTTGATCACGAGTGCAATGATTGCGTTGCTTATTACTCAAAATTTAGCTGTCATCAATCAATGCTTTCTTGGCTCAATAAGAGGTCTCCATATTAGAGACATTTTACTTTAAAATACATTTTGTTTCCCCTTATATTTGTGTGCATAAGTTTGGTGGTTGCCTGTCGGTTTCTTGTAGCATTTAGATTGTGATTTCTGTATTTGCATAGTCGCAATTAAAAAGTTTTGACAATAACGAGTGTTAGTTACAACATTTGGTAATAAAAGTGAAATATTTTATAAATGATGGTTATATCTTTAAAGTTATTTTTTAAAGAATAATCATAACTTTTAAATAATAAATATTTTAGTGATGTAGTTTTAGTGTATTTAATATTAAATTTCAAATTCAAATTTAAAAAAATATAAAAAACAATTCGTATGGTGGCAAGAGCAGAAAATAAGGAGAAGAAAAATAATATGATTGGTGTGACTTATTTTTACAAAAAACAATTTCCTTTTTTCTTATTATCCCTAATAGTTTATGTCACAAATCATGTTACTAAACTGTTTTAACAACTTAGCCGAAGACCTATTATTAATTTTTTGAAGTTAAAAATACTCGTTTATGACAACTATTTTGTTCTAGCTTCTTTTTTTTGTCAAATGTTTTCTCAGCAAAAAAAAAAGAATTTATGTTTTTTCAACAGATGGTTTTTTGAAATCATTCTTTGATCTCTTCTCTCAAAATCTCTCTTAAGATCATAAAAGCATCTTTATGAAAATTTTCAATTCTTAAAACCTTTATAAAAAAAATTAATTTGAGACATTTGATTAGCAGAAGTGTGTCCCAATAATGATGAACACTAGTAGTCCCGGGTTTGATCTATGAAATCATTAATTTAATAAGAGAAATATTGCTTTGCTCTTTAACTTGATTCCCATATAGTCAGATATTAATAGTCCTTCGTGAAAAAAAAACTTGTGGAAGCTTCACATTATTCAAAAACTCCAGCTTTAAAAGGGTTCGGCAAGAGGTCTTGGCCGTTTCTTTCAATTCTTCTTTTTTTCTTCTTTAGTGTGCTAAAAATAACTCCATTCATCCCTCCGCCACTTTCCTCTATTTATTTGGATTGAGAGTTCTCCCGGCCGTGACGGGCAAGACAGGCTTCACTTCTTTTCTTGGTAAAAGTGGTACACATTTTGACCACTTGCTCGAATTGATTCGAATGGATCTGTTGGGTGGTAATATTAGGAAAAAACACTTGAAGATTTCGTTATTGATTGCCTAATAAGAAGCCATTGTATTAGGGTTTGACTAAATTTTATTTGAGATTTTATAGTCTATTTATTTAGCTAGAATTTTATTTATTCTTTGAGGTTTATAAATTCACATAGTTCAAAAAGGAAAAGATGTAATTTCAATGTGATCTTCTCTCCTAAGGGTGTGTTTGAATTAAGGGGAAAGGGGAATAATAGAGGAAAGGGTAAAAGTTACATCTTTGAATAATTTTTTTTTAAGAAGTTAAAAATTAACCTTCTTTCTTCTCCTAACTAACTAAAAATTATTATTTTTAATTTGAGGTTGAATTCTTTACCCTTCATTCTCTTCTTTTTTATTATCTTTTTCTCTCCTCTTTCCTTCCCCTCCTCTATCCAAACATACCCTGCATCTCATCTCATAATTTCATTTAAGACGGCTTGCACCCCTCATATAAAGCTCGAATCTGTAGTTTCTTATTTTTGAATAAATATTTGCTTTTATTTGAGAACCTAATTAATTTAGGTTAATTTCATTAAATATCAGTGTTCTCTTTGTGTGCGTGTTTTTTTCTTTTGTACAATTTTTCATAATAAACTAATATCATAACGATATCTCTTATGTTAATACAGTTATTTTCATATATTTTCTTGTGTTGAAAGCTGAAAGGGGAGTTTGTGTATACATATTCATACACACACATATATATGACATTAAATAAAATTGTCCTCGAATTTTAAATTATTTATAAGAAATATCACATAAATAGAAGGGAACATGGGAGGGGAAAAAGTTATCCTAAGATTATTTTAAAAATTAAAGAATATTCCATTTATTCTCTTCCTTTCACTTCTTCCTTCTCCTACCCTACCTTCCTTTTATCTGAACAGGTTAATGTTGTGCAACCGAAATAAACCCAGTGACTACGTTAATTACTCAAAGACGACGTGAAAAAAATAGACATTAAATTAGAATAAAAATAATAATAAACTTAATAGTTAGATATGATTTAACGCAAGGGCTACAAAGTTGCTAAAGTTTAGTTCGATGGCCGGGTTTTTTTCGATTGCAGTTCATGATTAAATATTTAAATTCAAGTGATTTCGTAACTTTTCTCAAGGCTGATTCCTGCTCCGGGCTCGAGCTTTATAAAGTTTGAAACGTTCCTACCTTAAATTAGATTGGATAAAACATAGTGAAACTTGGATTATCAAATTGACATCGGAAAAGATCCATTGTTAATTCACATACATCACAAGGGTCTATGATAGAGAAAGGGCACAAACTTTGGCTTTGTCCTACATGTGTACTGCATAATGATATTTCAAATGGATGCATGATATCCTCAACACTTTCGTTCAATTATCGACCTCAGGATTTGGTTCAGTGCTTTCATTGAGTCTTTATGAAAGCTTGTAAAATAAGCAACAACCAGAAAATCAGCGAAATTTAGACACTCGATTTGCAGCCCCATTTAAACCTCTTTGGACATTCATAAATCAGCTAAATTATTAACTTGGAAATGGTGAAAAAGTTATCACTGGGATAATCACATGATGATTCATAAGCACAGCTATCATGATTAGAACAAAGACTTCGTTCTATGGTTTATGGAAAATAAAATGATCCTATGAACTTGTCATTAGAGCGTAGACCAACCAAACATGTAATTCGATAGAGTTTCCGGATATAATGAACTTGGGAATCATCCATGTAGGTAAAAGAAAGAAATTTACAATTTAATTGTAATTGAAATTAATCGTAGCCAATCAGAAGGCCAAGATTAAGTTTACACATATAAAAACATCCCTTGCAATTAATTTCCACTTTGCACTGTGCCCAATGAACTTCACCACAAATGAGAGGAAGAAAAAATATTATTATTATAAATCACCCAAAGAACTGATAAGATTACACCCTTTCCTAAGGGACTGTATGTTACTATACAAAAAAATGGCTCAATTGTAAGACATAATGGCACAACATGGAAGGATAAAACTCATCCTAAACCAATGCCCCTAAATTTTCTAACGAATGAACTGCGTACAAGCTCAGCCGAGTGATGAAAAGATAAGATGAATTTACAATATTTGTGGGTAGATGCACAAAAAGAATCTATCTATTGAAATGCATAGCATCAAAAGAATGCTCAAGCTTTTGAAGTTTTAGTCGTATGAAAAATGGAAGGACGTGTTTTCAAGAAGCTCTTGTGGCAATGGAATATCAAAGAATTCTTTATCTTGTATTGAGTTCGAAATATCATCCATCGAGAAAGGAATGCTGGCAACAAAAAGAAACTACAATTAGTTCTTCCATGTCATATATTATTTATTGGTGAGAATCCATAATTTAGGCTATTGTGGTCTTTCTACCTGGAATCTTCATCCAACAAAAAAGCACTGCCACCAGTACTATTATTATCTTCTGCCATTGCAGCTTTCATGCTGGAAAAGACCTGATAAATGAATGCAATTAACGAACTATTCTCTGTTTCACAGAAGTTATAGTTTGATGTCAATGGGGCTAAAATATTGATTGTCTGACTGTACAAGCACCACTCGCAAACAAATGAAAGAAATAGGAAGAAGTATGGAGCAAGTAGATAAAAAGAAGCAGGTTCAACTTACATTTGATGACACACTTCGACTGTTGTATTTGTCATCCCAATATTGTATGCAAATTCTATAAAGCTGTTGGACACTCAACATCTGCAAGGACGAAATAAATTATATACATTTTGTATGACATTTGATTTCAGGCCTTCACATTACTAAAATGTAATCTAATTTTGTGATGTTTCTATGTGTATAACAGGAGGGATGATGGGGAGGGAGGGAAAGTTATTACCGGACATAAATCGCCGACTATATCATCATAGGAAATCCTGTACTTCTGAAATATAACCTGTTCATGACATTTAAAGAACATGAGAACCGGAAGGAGATAAAAGAATACCATGTCGATCAAAGAAATAATTATTATAACATTATTAATACAAAGCTGATATGTTAAACATTGGTTCAAGCAGATAATCAGTTTTCAACTATATAAGGCCTACTAAATTGTATTTTCATCCAATGCATGATTTAGTACAATGTTGAAACCAATAAGCTAAAGTTCATAAGTAATATAAAACTCATAGAGAAGGAACTTTTGGGCAGCAAAAGGGGAATCCATATTTATCATTGATGCAGCTTACACAACCAAAGGAATTCCACTCATAGTCTGTTGTATACAAAATAGTCTAAAACAAAGAAAACTGAATACAAATAAATTATCATGCAATTAGTGCGAAATTTGCCAATCAAATACAAAGTTGATATCTACATAAAGAATTCCATGCATAAATATTCCACCCCCACCAAATCCAATGGCTTAATGTTGAAAAGAGTAAGGTGTGGTTGCATTTACACATGAAGTGTGTGCCATAATACATACTCTCCAACACCAATGAATAATCTATTTAAGTTCCCATCTTCATCAATATATTGGATATTGCATAGTGTGAAATGGGGTCAACTTTAGCTGCAAAAGGAAAAAAAGATGGGGACATTTCCCCCTCATGGCCCAAAGAAAAGTTAGGAACACTTTCCTCAGTCTTGAAAGTTCAATCATTCTTAGATGTTTCTCCAGTCAATAAAATAGTTCTTGCTGAACAGTCAGCTCCTCAAGTGCGAAATAATTTAGAGTGCATAATCAACCTACCGGTGATTCAACAATTAGCAAATCACACTTGATTGAAACAGAAGAGTAGCACAATTTAAAGCAACATAGTAATCTTGGGCAAAGTTGCAGGGGTGCGCAACTAGGTCAACATAGAGATATTTTAGGGGCGTACTATCACATCAGATATGAAAGAACGTGAAGATTCTAGTATTGTCATCGACAGGAAAAGAAAAAGGAAATTAGTTTAGCCATAAATTACACTATTTTTTAAAGAGGATATAATGATACTAATTAGTGGTCTTAATACAGATAAAGAACAAGAAAGAAAGTATGTTATTAATAGTGGTGTCAGTCATAGATTAGTTTAAACCTACATATATAATCATTTTTTTAGAAGGAAAATCAATGTTTTCGCGGGTCTGATACATATATAGTCACTTTTAAACATGCAGATCATATGTGGAAGTATCATATAAAAGAAACATCTGCTCACCAAGAAACCAACAGCTTGCCTGATATGCTTAAGCTCATCCCATAATGAACCCGCATACTGAAATTTGAGATTTTTTCAATGAGGACAAAATAACTTCAAATATAATTAAGAGAATACATATTCCACTAGCCACTGCAATTTAGAATGATTACCTCAGGTTTTGCTTTCGAACACCAAATTTCTAGTTCGTTTAGACCAGCCTTCACATACTCCCCATTGCTAAAAGAACAACACTCACGGCGCAGGAGAAGACTGCAATAATACAGAAAATATGTGATCATTTGCTTGGATGAAATTTGCAAAGAGCAACAAGGAAACAAATCAATCCACCTGTTGAAAAGTTGAGCATTGATGAATGAGAAAATTTGACTGAACAATTTTTCAATCAGAACTTTAGGAACCTGAAAGCCAAAAAGGAAATTGTAAGTCACCTAATCACCAAGAGACAAACATAATATTATGAGATAACACATAGTGCTTACATAATTATCTTGCAACAGTTTCAGAAGATAATCGAGATTGTCAACGACAGCCTGCCAGGGACTGATTGAAGTTGAATTCCTAAATGATTGTGCTCTCATGCTACTTATCCTTGTTGCTTTTGGAGCCTTCATTTCCAGAGGAAGTAGTAGCGGAAACATTAACAATTTAGGCCCAAACCGTCCGTAGAAAAGATGAACAGAGAAGAGAATGCAAAAAGATATATAACAAAAGACTACTGCATCTCCAAGATAGCAACATTAAATATCTTAATCCCAAGAAGAATATCCTAAACAAACCTATATTTCACACCAAATGCTAACAGGGATTCAGTAGGATCCCTGTGTGAAACAAATTAGGAGAGGACATTCTTGTCCTAATTGTTTTTTCTTTCCAGAAGGGAGTTCAAAACAGACGATCTCAAATTTCCAATTCAAATTTACCGCAGGCCACTTTTGTTCTTACATCAGGAATTATTGTCCTAGTTTTTCTCTCCAGAAGGGAGTTCAAAACAGATGATCTCAAATTTCCAATTCAAATTTACCACAGCCCGTTTGTGTCGTTACATCAGGAATGAATCAATCACCAGTAAGATAACTTTTCTTGAGCATGGTCTGCATGTTATTTTACATAGAACAAGTGATGCATACTGAAACTGGACTAAGAAAAAGAACCATAGGTATTCCAAAACATAGAGACGGCTTAGAATTCGGAATTAAAGATTATAAAACGATTTCAGTGTTGAGATATGCTTCTTTGATGTTTTACATGCGCTATGAATACATAAAGCTCCCAATTCACAAATACCTAATATATATTGGCAATAGCAGAACAACAAGTAGTCACATGTTTTCATTTGCTAAAATATTAGAATTGGTAAGGATGCACTGCTAACACACAATACTTGAAATCCTTGAGAAAACATCACTTTGACTCCAATTGAACTCCTAACAGACAGCATGTGCTAATACATTTTGGTAGGTTGATTGAGAATTCTTAGTGACTCGAGGTCTCTAGATTTTCAAGAACCAAGATAACAGGGGAAATAAATTGTTGAGAGTTATGTCGCTAGACTGGTCAAAATTTTTGTTTTCATATGCTTTTCAAATATACATTTTTACATGTTAAACACACCTTATCATGACCTAAAAACTATAAGTAGAAACTATGGAGCTTGTATGCATGTAGATATGTCAAGTTAAACATATCAGTCGTTCTTTTTATTTATTCTTTTCCTGGTACAAAGTACAGCATGCATCATCTGACGGACAAAAGGAGAGTTGCCTCCAACCTGTATGCAGGATGAAATCAATGAAGTAAGATCCCTCTTTGCATTATCACGAATAATTCCATACATCTTCTCGACATAAGCTGTAAGCTGTTGCTTGAAAAGCAATGCAGGGTACTTAGCCTCCACGTGGTGAATCAAATCTAAACCATCCACAGGAAGGGCAGATGAGGAGCGAAATCCCTGAAGAGCATGCAAAAACTCAGAAAAAACTGAGGAAAAATGTCCATTTCATAAAAAACATGTGCTGAATCAAATCATTAGCATACTTGTGCCATTCTCCCGAATAATGATGTTGGTGTGGCAGGTTTGCGACGTGGAGTAGCACCTGAAGCACCAGAGGCTTTCAGACTCTTTTGTAACAAAAATAACAAAGTAGATGAATTTGCTAGCCAATAAGCTAGATACTCATTCTGCTCCTGATTCTGCAAAGAATGGAAGAAGGAAAATATGAAACTTGTTGATAACAACCTACAGAACATACATCTAGTTCGAGCAAATACCATGTAATAAATGGGTTAGAAGCAAATAAAATGGCCCCATAGGAACCCCCAAAAATGTTATAAGTTCATGAAATGGTTGACGATCAACATGAAGAGGGCATTCTTGCTCTTTTTCATGGTTGTGGTACTATACTGTGAAAATACAGGTGAAAATGACAATAAAGCAGGACCAAGGTTATAATGATGGTCCACAGTGACGATCAGGTATCAGTCCACTGCAACATGTGAAATTAATTCCCATTGACGACTTTTCATCATGAGAGGCAGCAAATTGTCATAACATATGGCATCATTCATATGCTGGCTATTGTTTCTGCACTTTATGCAACCAAAATGACACTTTACATCGAGAAGAGTTGCTTATACGAGTAAAAGACAATTCCATATTCTACTGCACAGCTCACAGAGAGGTGAAGGTCACCATGATCAACAAAATATCTCATCCAACACACTAAGTATATCACGCCTTAAAAAAGAGGACGATAAAATAAATGAACATGTGACCTTCTATAACAGTAACAAGAACATAAAATAACTAAATAACAATCAGGTTATGCATAAATTGAACATTTGCAAATTACAAACTCAAATCACCTAGCAAGATAAAATTACAGTAAATCTATGTTCGCTATAAAGAGTCAATTGTGTAATACCTCTAGGCTCATAATTAAGAAAATCAAATAGACATGTAATTGCATGAAGCCTACTTACCTCGATTGCAGAACCAATCATTTGTATAAGCCTGTCAAAAACATTAGTTCTTTCTGCCTCAAACAACTTCCAATGTAGAAGACATTTATATATAGTAACTGCAGCCACTGGCTTTCCTTGGTTAAACCCAATATTTTGACTAACATAACTGATAAGTGCGTCAATACTCTCCTGCACAAAAAGTCATGTGATAAGATGTGTATGCTCAAAGGAAAAAAAGGATAAGATTGATGAGTCATGAATTGCACTTCGACAAATATCTTTTCTTACATGCTGCCTCACAATGTAAGATCTTCGCAGCCTAGTATCTGATTTGGAAATATGTTTGATTGGTGGAGGAACATTTTGAGGTTCCTGCAAAAACAAGACAAGCATATTATATAACAATACCATAGAAAAATAATTTTTCAGAGGAATGGGATAATAAAGTTGTCTCATGGATATATATTTCAGACCCTTTGCTCTGGACTATGCTGATCTGAATTCTGCAACAGAGAAATTGGAACAAATATCATGCATTAATAGACAAAGGACCAGGGAATTTTTATTGAACTATATGAATGGAGCTTCAAAAGTAGGATTACATGTCTCAAAGGAGTTGCCGGAGTTGAAAAATGTTCCGAGTTATATTTCGTTGATGAATGTAACAGTGCCTTCTGCCTCAGCACTTGATTCTCAGATTCCATGTTAGACAACTTTTCTTGAAGCCTGAAAAGTTCGCACAAACATATGTACAACAAACCAGTATAAAGGTGAATACATGGAAGGACATGTTTAGATTTGGCCTAACCTATGATTGAAACCCACAATCAAATGGAAGAAATTTCCATATATAAAAACAAGAAAGAACGATGCATTAAAATATAGGAACCTTTGAATTGAATTGCTAAATTCTTTCATCGTGGACTCTGCCTCAAGAGCTTTCCTAAGCCTTTCTTCACTGAGTTTGCTGGTCTCTTCATACTTCTTCTCAGTTTCCTGTATCCTGGTCTCAAGAGAACTAACCAGAGCCTGAAAATAGACACCATATCAGACGGTGGCGACATGAGCAAGATATAAACCAAATTTCTTCCATCAAACCAGAAGACTGCCAGAACTATATATATATATATATATATATATATATATATGTATATTAGAGGGGCTATAATTGGAGATACCATTGTTTCTGGTACAGAAGTTCCAAACTTACTCTCATGTCAAACTCATAAATCGGACTTGACATGGAAGATTTTGCTCATGTCTGAAAGAATGCATTTATATAGTACAAACTTGCTCTCATAATAAGTACGTAAGCATTTTCTATTGGGAAGATCCATTTTGGATGTGATTCTTTCTGAGAAAAAAATAGTTAGTGCTTGCTGGGAAGAGATTTTTCATTTATATTAACATAACATATGGAGTAAAGTTACCATATCTTATGAGACCAACAATTATGTAAAATAGTACAAGGCCTGTATCTAAGGTACTGAAATGATAAATCTGATGACCACAACATAATCCAAGACATCATAATAGCTCCTTAGGAGCCTAAAGGACAAAATTGACAGGCTAAGAAGAACTTTGCCGATGAATATAGTTATAGCGAAATCAGACTTATATTTAACAAAACAAGCAATTTCACTAAAAATGTTCCATGAGCAGTCTAGTTTGTGTGGATACTTCACTACCACCCCATGACCCATGTTACTATGGTAAACCCATACTTTATGAATCTGTAAGGCCAGTATTTAAGAATACTCATTTCATTTATCCCACAGTGTATTATTGGTGTTGCAACAGTCAGCCACAGTCAATGAGAGAACTGGATATATGATCACGTATGGGGAGATCAAATATCAACTCAAACATTTTTTCGAATTCAATCTTGGTTTTTAAGCTCACAGACAAACTAATTAAAGGATATTTAAGCAAACATATCAATTATAGTTGAGATTAACTTGTAGCCTAAGAAAAGGTCTTTTATGTTAGTTACTTTTATGGTAGGCTAAGAAAGACTTTTATGGTAGTTTTTAATTTCCTTATTTTGTATTTCTTCCTTTGGTCTCCTTTATATAAGAGACCATAATATCTCAGTTATGAAATAAGAAAATAAGATTCCCAGTTTCCACATGGTATCAGAGCCACCAAAAACCCTAACCCTTTCTTCCACAGAAAAAAAAAACCCTAGTTTGGTGCAATTTCCTCTGTGGATCATCAACGACACCCTGTTGCGGCATCTCTTGTTTCGTCAACCGTGA
>LTAE01000615.1:4138-39642 GCA_001647135.1 Pontederia paniculata
TGCAAACATATATATATATATATATATATATATATATATATATATATATATATATATGTGTGTGTGTGTACCGAAGTATGGTCCCGCCGAGCAGGAGAGGGAGATGATGTAATTCTTCTGTGAAGTGTATGCAATGTATGTAAAATAATCTGAATTTTTATGCGGATAAATGTGCTTATCACAGACAATGCAGTACCATAAGGTATTATATACAGTATTAATGGGTGTTATATACAGTACCATTGTGTGTCATGTAAAAATTGGCAGTGTGATGAACACAAGGGTGGAAAAGATTCAGAAGCACAATAAGTTAAAAAAAAAAACTCAAATACACAACTTAATCGCAAGGCACACGACCTAATTGTAGTACATAGGGGCCAAGCAGTTGATTATAATGCTCGCAAAGAGTAGTTAAGGAAATCAAAATAAGAGTTTTGATTCAAGTGCAGAAAAAATAAACTGGCAAGATGAGACAGTTTTTTTTTATATTTTTATAATTTTAACGGAAATCAAATATAATAGGGAAACTAAAGGAATGAAGAACGAGTGATTTGATAATATGGTTGTGAAGTCTAAAGCATTGGGGTCATTGGAGGAATGACATTTCGTTGCTGGTTCATTAAATTCTCAGATATATAGCCATGAGGAGAAGGATTCAACTTTGGTGGCCAACTCTCACTAGACTAGTGATGTCTAGATAGCAACATGTTGAAGGATTTAACTTCTCGGTTTTTCAATTAGTTATTTCGAAAAAGTCCTTAACCTCCGGAAATACTTTGAACTAACTCATTTACCTCATGTTCGGAAAACTCTATATTTGTAAAGTAACATCCCGAAAACACTAAAATTATTCTCGGCGATATTATCTCATTCTACTTTGACTTTGTCTTTAATAAGTTGATTGATCAACATTATAAACATATTATTTTGGAAAGTCAGTACATAAAAATTCTACTTTGACTTTTATCTTAGTTGATTGATCAATATTATAGACATATTATTGTAGAAAGTCAGTACATTGAAAAAATTACACATACTAATTATGAGTCTAAAAGATAAGATATTAAATTGCATAGTCACATAAGTTCATCAAACTTTATTATGCAATTAACCTAACTTAAATTAGGTTCATGTAATGTGCAAATTAACTCATCATGAAGAAAATGATCATTTGTGTCATCATCATCTATTTGAAATCTTGATTACTTGTAGGATCAAATATAGAGGAAATTTAACTATCGTGTGTTAAAGCTTAGTATACAATATTCCTATAGGGGGTACCAAACAACGCCATAGGGTAAAATAAATTATGCACCCCCTATAGGAATCTTATATACTAAGCTTTAACACACGATGGCCATGGTTTGTTGCGGTATCCCATTTTATTTAATACGACCCCCTATAGGAATCTTATATACTAAGCTTTAACACACGATGGCCAACCAAACAACGCCATAGGGTAAAATAAATTATGCACCCCCTATAGGAATCTTATATACTAAGCTTTAACACACGATGGCCAACCAAACAACGCCATAGGGTAAAATAAATTATGCTTTATCATCATCAATATAACATATAAAGATTATTGTAGAATCATGAAATAAAATAATCACGTCAATACGCATCAATTTATTTTACATTTGCATTCAATTCATATCTTCAAAAATATTATTTTTCTTTGGCGTCGATCCTTTCTTTTTTTTATATCCTTTTTTCACTTTACATTTATCTTTTTTTACATTATTTCTTAGGCGTATTTTCTCTTAACTTTAATCTTTGATTTTCTTAGTGTGAAGAGCTCTACATCATGGCACTTCATGTATCTTTATCAATGATTGTACACACCATGACATGCCCATATATCGTAAGTGAGAAATCTCACTCTCAATCATTCTCATTCATTGCACAAGGGTGGAGAATCATGTACAACAGGAGTAGTGGTCGTAGTGTGTTGCCTTCACCAACTTGGGGATTTTCTTATGTTGTGTTCAGCTATGCTCCTTTAACTTTCATTCTCCTTATGGTAATCCATGATCAATGATGCTCCACATTTTTCATCTTAATTAACTTAATTTGTCTTCTCTCATTTGTAAACTTTGATCCTTATTGATATTTCATAGCATAAAAAAGGATTCTAGATACAATTGAAATCAAGGAACAATGAATTATCCTATGAAAACATGGTCATTCTTTTGGTGATATGGACTATTTTCCAAAGCACATGAGCCAATTTTTTGGTGACATGAGTCATTTTCTAAGAATACAAGTCATTTTGATTTCAGGACAACATAAAAGTTGATCAATATTTATATCATATCTCCTTGAATAGATATCCAATTGAGATGAATCTAATTTCAATTGAAACTAGACTTCAAGACTATCTATCCATACATATTTCATAAAATTTGGATTAGTGAAACATATACAAAATATTATTATATCTAGTCACATTATTTTTCAAAATAGTGTGATACCGAGTAACTAATTCAACCATATATCTTTATATACATCTTGAATTGAGATGATTTTGATGTCTACAAAAACTAGACTTTGATTCATGTTGATATGTCATATGCCATTTTTGAAAAGTAAAACTCTTCCCAATATTGATTAGAACATTGGGTACAAAATTTTATCCTAATCATAGTTTTAAACTTTTATAAACATAATTAGTAAACTATTCCTAGTTATATAACCAATAGCAATACATTATTTGATCATATATGCATCAAGAAAAGAGGGTTTGTTATCCCCCTACAAATCTTGAACTTGATCGAACTCTCTTCTTCTTCTTCTTCTTCTTCTTCTTCTTCTTCTTCTTCTTCTTCTTCTTCTTCTTCATGCTAAATATTCTTTATGTTTCTCCATGATGAATCTTCATACCTTGCTCTTGCCGATATTAATCCCTTTTTATCTCTCCTAGATGTACCATGGGATGTGAGAACAAGGGAAAAAGAGAGAAAGAGGAAAAAATGAGAAAAGGAAGAGACCTTGACCATAAACCTCATTTTTGTACTTGAGAGCTAGGTTTTCATGGTGTAAAAGAGAGAAAATATTTTATTTTAGGGTTTATATAGGATCTTTACTAGGATTTTTATATTGGACTTTGTATTTTTTAAATAGAGAAGCAGAGGCTCTTCATATAAAGTTTGAGTCAAATAATAATTCTTGATGATAAGTTTAGATAGGATTAAAACTATTTAAGAATGAATTTGTATGTGGTTAGCATTCCTCAAAATAATTAGCGTTCAAGAATAACAATTTGATTATGATTCGAACACTTATCTTTTTTAGTTATAATCATATTTTTATTTTATATATTATCTTATGTTATCTTTTAATTTATTATTATTATTAGTTAATAAAAATCTTGGTCGTTACATGTAAACCTCTCGCTATTACAACGACAATAGCAACACTAACCCAATCTTTCAAACAACGTAAGTAGAAACTTACCTTGCGTGCGACTAACCTCTTGACATATAGAAGTGGGATGGAGGTGTCATCCTCTTGGATGGACACATTAGGAAGACTTCGTGAGATAATAAGATCAAGTTAGCTTCTTATGTAATGCCCTATCCAAGCCAAAGAAAAGAAAATAAAAGGAAAAAAGAAGATAAGATATAAAAATGTATTATTATGATTACAAAAAAAATGTTAAGTATTTGAGTCATAATCAAATTATTATTCTCAAATTTAATTATCTAAGGAGTCCTAATTACATAGAAAATTATTTTTAAGATATCTTTATCATATTTAATTTATCTCTAAAGGAGTCTCAATCATATACTAACTCTATTTTAGAGATCTTTCCTCTATATAAACACCAAATCATGAAATAATTTTCTCCAAGTCATCTCTCTCTCTCTCTCTCTCTCTCTCTCTCTCTCTCTCTCTCTCTCTCTCTTCTCTCCTTCCTTTTTGGATTATAGGTGGAGTGACGAGGGCAACAACAATCAAGCAAAGAAAAAGAAGAATAATTTGAGATCAAATTTAGAACTCGGCATATATTAAAATATCCGCAAAATCAATAATTGGATGGTTTATGCATATGTTTGTCTCATTTCTTGAATCTATTTTCGTATTATGTGAAGTTATTAGTTTTTTTGTCTCTAATTAACCATCGAGATAGAGACAACGATTGCAACCACCATAGCAACAAAAATCTCTAACACGGACCACGTCCTTCACAACACAACTTGCATTACTCGAAAACAATGTCAAAGCAAGCATGAAATAGACCTTGTTGCTTCCGACATTGATTGTGTTCCCCTAATAGATAATAACTTGAAAGTGTATGATTATATTGTTGTATGTATTGTTTGACTCTATTTATTGATTGATTTATTATATATGTCTGGATATCCTTAAAGATAACCTATAAATAGATTATATGATTGACCAATAATAGCAATTAAAAATGGTTAATGTTTGTTTGTTTGATTGAATTTATGCATGAAGATGATGGTCCCGACGAATTAAGGAATTTATGTCTATTGTTAATGGACACCAAATATGGGGTAATTGTTAGTTCCTTTGGGTACTATTATTTCTTTTAGGTCAGGTAGTCCCATGACCTAACTAGTCATAATGGCTTCGGGACAAACCAATAATCTTCTATGCATTGGTAAAGACTCGCTATTGATTGTAATCATTGATAACTTAAGACAATATAAATAAATAAAAAGTAAAATAATACTAATTTAAAAAATAAGTTAGTCTTGAAAATATTGAACTATGAGATATTGAGCATCATGATACTATGATGCAATTAACTGATATTTTTGCCACCGATATATTACGGCCATTGAAAGAAAAGATGCAAAGTATACAAAGAAGGGGATGATACCGTAATGTTATCACTGTGTTTATTTGTTTTGCTTATCTCCTTTATTGTTGATATTCTTATATTCTTTGTTAAAGATGATAAGGTATGTCATATTATATTCATGCTTATTATAAACCTTATAAGATCTTTACATATAAAGTGTCAATTCAATCTTGCAGGTAATCATGGTCCTAAGGTAATGCCCCAGAAGCATCCCACCATGTGGTCCTCTTGGAGACACTACGACGATATATATTGTACTTTGACTTTATAGTTGACTATTTGAGCAGTCAACAAAATGCACAAGAAAATAAGAACTAAAAACTTAAAACTCTTTCATAACATAATAGTGCGGAAGGCATAAACATCTGTAGGGTCTCAACGTCCTCGATGAACTAATACTACTTAATATGAAAAACTAGAGAGAAACCTAAATCTAGGATCATTGACTCATGTGCAAGCAGCATCCATCATACGGTCGACCCGACTTTGAGAATACGGCCATACCGACGTTGAAGAAGAGAGACTATTGACTGAAGGAAGGATACAGTCGTATTCTCAAAGCCGGGTCGACCGTATTCTCCTTGATTTCTTGAGATTTTCCCGTTTTCGTGTGTTTGTCGTCTCCTGTCAAAATAAATACAACTTTGTGTAGATCTCCGAATATTGGGCATAAATACTATCTAAATGAACTCAATTTTAATAACAAAAGGAGTCGATTCACGTTCATTTCATTGACTTATCAGCAAGCAGCATCCATCATGTGCGTTAGTCATCGCATGCACCGACTAGAAAATCAAGAGAGATCTTATATTTAGTTGGGACATTCTTAATGCATTATTTCTGACAATACACGTGACTAAAAATCGAGAGGGTTAGTCCTTACATATTTAGGGAATAATAGTCAACTCAATTTTGAAACATTGTTGAGTTGGGATAAGATCGATTCTCTTCGCTATATCAATTGTTCCATCTGATCTTTAGGACTAGGAGATCCTTAGTGGTGTATATGAGATACTACCCTATTTCTCTGCCTGAATTGATTGTTACCAATACATTGCTTGTTATCACTTTCTTTTCCTTTATTCTCTTTTATTTTCAAATTCTTCGCCCAATTATTGTGTCACCCCACTTAGTTCATATTAGGTCAAGGTTGTGCTATTTCTAAGTTCTTGTGGGATCGACACTCCGCATCATTATATTACTTGTGAGACTAGTATACTTGCTAATAATGTGTACATATTTATCCTCCCATGGGCCATTTTCCAATTCAAAAGAGCGAGATGTTACCCGGGAGGATCATGCCAACCGACTAATTGATTGCCCTCTCCAGATGGTTCCATGCGATGACGATAAGAGGAGGATGGCTAAGATGTACAAGCAGCAGAAGTTGGCCCCCTCGCGATTCATCCAAGACGCTACCATGATGATGTTCAACATGTGTGATGACATATTCATCATGTTTGACAACATCATAGTCAGCCACTTCATCCTCAGCTATTGGCTAATATACAAAGAGATCACCTTGGAGTTCCTTACCTCCCTTTTCGTCGACCATCATCATCCAGGGTGGGCCATCAAGTTTCAATTGTACAATCAAGAGTTCGTCCTTGGACACCATGTCGCTAGTCTATGAGATAAAAAATTCTTATCTTTAGAAAGCATCATCATAGTAGAGGGATAGATGGAACGCAAAATGTTACCCTTAGACTCATGACTCTTATACTATTATTTCCTTCTAGTTCTACTTTTCTTTAATTATGTCATCTTGATCAGAGTAGCATTTTTATTGAAAACACTAAGTATCTAGTGAGCTTTTGTGTTCTTGAAGAAAAATTGAATTTTTTGTGCATTATTTAGAAATGAGCTTAAAAGTAGTGAGGAGGGTAGGAGTTTATTATATGGAACTAGGATGTGTTCAGACAATTAGATCCATAAGGAATTCTTACCTAGCGATCTAAGGTCAACTTGTATGGGATTCACCGATCAAAAGCTTGTTACGTGGACCGTCCTGTGCAATATAAAGAAGCACATGAATACCTGACTCACCAATTAGTATGAAACTCCAATTTAGAATTTGAGAATGTTCGGACAAGTAAGCACGACTTGGTGCCCTAAGATTGTCTAATATGGGAGTAATCAGTTGAAAGTCCGCTACATAGACTTCCTTGTGCAACACTATTTGGAGAATATAACTATTGAAAATAAATTGGCCTATAAAGAATTCATATAACCCCTTAAGCTGATGTGATACATTTCATGTTTTCGTTCTAGAGCTCGAAGAGAAAGAGTTTAATTTTTTAAAATGTCAGAAAGTCGACGGGGCAGAGATTATTGGATATTTGGTGAGATACTACGGTGATAAATGCTAAAAGAATAGGAAAATGGAAAGGCACTCCGAGTTAGCGAAGCGTTGTAGTAGCGCCAAAGCCTATGTGCTATAATGTTGAACCAAGGACACTCCACCTTATCTTTAGATATTGTCTAGTAATATGCGGGCAATGGAGGCAGTTATATTTTTTTCTTGAGCTTAGTCTTGAGTTACTACATAAGGATAAGCAAGAGCTCAAGTGTGAAGAGTTTGATGCATGCAAAAAGTGTCATGCGTTTTATATCATTTACATGTCATTTTACACATTTCATGCGTGTTTTACGTTCGTTTAGCATTGAATTCTATAAAGAGTCGATGATCCACTAATTTCGGGATTTATCTATGTTACATGTGGAAAAGGAGGTTAGTTCGGCCTAATTTGGAAATAACAACTTCCTCACGGTCACGAAGGACCTTCTAATAGCTGCTACAAAGCATGAGGACTATCAACGAGAATCCCATGATCGCGAGCACAAACTACACGAGCGCTATAGGAGGGCCCATATTCTACCTATTGTTATCACGAGCATGAAGGGAAACCTAACGATCGCTACAAAAGGACTTCATCGTCACGATAGAGATGTAATATGTATCATGAAACACATCTTCATGAGTGTTAAATCTTGTTTGCGGTTGTGACGATGTTGCTTCCACCCGATTCACAATCGTGACCCCAAACTTACGGGTCACCTAAATCGGCCATTGCATAGGAATTACGGCGTGGTCTCTCCAAATCGTAACCACTCACTCCCTATTGATATAAATACACCAAAGGGGTCTTGGGAGAAGGGATCATGAAGGTTTTGGCCGAATCCTATCATGGAAGAAGCGGATCACTACTTGACTCGTACAGGAAGTCGAGAGATAATGCGATGACCATGATCTCTATTTGTATTATCCTATTCTTAACGACGAAGTCTGGAAATTTGTTTGTACTGCCCCTTTGATGGAGTAACTCTATCTAGGGTTGTATATGCCGAACCCCTAGCTATGGATCCATCCTAGTATTTTATTTATATGAAACAAAATCGATGGTATTCATATCATTATTACTATTTTTCTAAATGTTCAGATTTCTTGAATGTTAGATGTGTTATCTGAGAGGAAGGATCTTGCAAGTTTGTTATATGGATTTCAAATTGATCTAGGTTACCCAATGCATGAATATCACAACTTGGGAGTATTGAAAGAGCTCAAAGTTGTGTAATTATTTATGAGAAATCGAAATAAATTTTAGATTCATCAGGAGCATTCTTAATGCATTAGGTCTAATAGTATGCGAGACTAAAAACTGAGAGAATTAATCTTTGCATGTTTATGGCATAATAGTTAACACTAGCCTGAAACATTGGTGAGTTGAGACTCGATAGATTCCCTTCACTATATCGTTTGTTCCATCCAATTTTTAGGTATAGGAGATCCGTACTTACGACGGTGTAGACACGATATTACTTTATCTCTCTGCTTGAATAGATTGTTATCGACCATTGCTTGTGATCATTTTTTTATTTTTTATTTTGAAAAAAATCGTTTATTCAATGATTTTAGCACCATCCTCAGTTCTAATTAGGTCTGGGTTTCAATATTTCTAAGTCCTTGTGGGATCAACACTCCTCATCATTATATTACTTTGCATAGCTAGTATACTTACTAATAAGTGTGTACATACACGTCGCATTAGAAATAAGCTAAGACAATATAATCAAATATAGTCAAATATCAACTATTCTCGTATCATCAATCAATCATTCTTTCTTTCATTATCTATTCAGTACTTTACTGTATTTTTTTTCATCATACATCATCATTACTTCCATTTCATTCAGCATCATTACTTCATTTGCATTCATCAACAATCATCCTATGAAATGCATATGATCAATGCAATATTTAGTTCAAGTGGTTATATTTTTATCTTTGACTTATCCCATTAATGATTTTGAGGTGACTTTTAGGGTTAAGGTGACTTGGGGGACTCATGAGTCTTTGGACAGTGGGGGTGCACAAGCCATGACTGAGACACATATGGGGAGGATGCTCGAGAAATCCTTTTGTTGCAAGACGGGGAGAAAGTCAGAAAACAAAAACTGGATAGCAGTTGTTCTACCAGTCTTCCATCATTATTACCATTGTCGCTCCCAAACTTTACAATGCATGAAGGTCTCATCATTTATTTAGTGAGAATGGTTGATCTTTATCTTGTCCACATATTAGTCCATTATGTCAAGGGTAATTAATCACTGTACATGATTTGCAACAAAATAATCATGTCAAGCATTCAACCGACACGGGCCGCGTTAGATATGAACTCAGGCCGTGTTAGTCATGATTTGGTTTCTTGACACATGTGCCATATTCATTCGTGAGCACGGGTCGTGTCCGAGTGCGACACGATCTGTGTTCCATATGTGCATAACTATAATACTAAATTTTTTGGCAAGAAGCGCATGTGGTGGTCGCGTCCGGTTGTTGACACAGATTGCAACATACTCTATATTTTGTTCTTTAATTGAATTTAATCCACCATGGTTCAGCATGTTAGGTAACGCGAATCGGGTTCGGTTCTAACCCAGACTGGTTTCCATGACCGGTATAAATTAGGGTTTTTTCCTTTGACAGATGTGGACCATGTTCGTATCCAATGTGGGCCACGTTCCATTCATCTTTTAAGCACTTGATTAAATTAATCCATATATGTACTCTGCATCAGGGCGACATAGACCATGTCCGACACATCGGGATTGTGTTTTGTGAGACGTGGCGCTAGGGTTACACTGACAGACATGGACTACGTCCCAGGGGACACGGTCTATGTCCGACTATTTTGGGGCATGTCTTCTGTCATTGCAATGGCATTAAAGTTTCCATCATATAGATGTATGCCATGTCCGAGGAGGACATGGTCCGTGTTTCACTACCGAGGCGATATTTTATTAATTAAATTTCATTTTTCTGCATGGAAAATAATATATAATCATGATCGAATTTATCTAATCTAGGAGACTAAATAGGGATTAGAAAAGCATGGTGATCCTCATAAACTATATTCATCTAGCATAAAACCTAGCATGCATATTATCCATCATGAAAAGCTTATCTAGAGGGGTCTGCCTACATACCTATTTTGCAAGGGTTTTCTCATTCATTCTTCACGCTATAATAATCCTTGTCCTTGTTCTCTTGATCTCTGCACTATCCTCAATCTCCTTCATGCTCTCCTAATGAATTTTGGTACTAAAATTTAGGAGAGAGGAAGAAAGAGAAAAGAGAGAGAAAACCTTAAGGGAGATGAATCATTTCTTACTTCTGCATCTTAGGAGAAGAAGAGAGAGGATGTAGAAGGCTTTGACGGTTAGGATGTGAGCGAGAGAATGAAAATAATGAGGGCTTCTACATGGTAAGGAGTCTACTTATAAGGGTGTTCCTGGACTTCTCCGAGTTTTAACCAACTCAAACTCTAATCTATAACTCAATCTCAAAATTAAACTTGATTAAAATAATATTATTTTATTTAAAATTTGATGGGCACAACACGACTCGTGTTCAAACTGAACACAACCCGTATTGGGCCATGCACACAGAATACAATCCCGTGAACACTGATGCGTGGTAAATATACATGTAAAATCACTAGCAAGTGCATTAGTCGTGCCAAGTAATAGTTGAATGATGAGTTGAGTATCAATCCCACGAGGATTAATACTAATTCTATCTATCTACTTCCATCAACTAATAAGAGAAGACAGGTTTGTGAATAAAGATGAATTTTTAGTAGAAAATGAAGAGAAGGAAAGAGAAGAAAAGAGTTTGATATCAAAAGCCTTCTGAATTAGGATGATGTAAGATGAATAGGGACACAATCAATTTCACCCAAGTTCAATTATGTTAGTTTAACTCAAATTCTTACGAGGATTAGGATCTACCTAAAGTATGATGTTCTATCTAGGATGCATTAACTATCTCAAATCTAAGAGGCTTGAACGTTTCTATCCAGGATGTCAATCAATCAACTAAGGTTTTGAGATGCTTTAAGATGTATTTCCTAAGCTATGGATTGTCCCTCTCAGGATGCCAATCTCATATACTTCACACCTAAGGTATTCTTATCCAAAATGACACCTAGATGTGTTATGCAATGCCTTGACTAATAATTCAAAAATCACTTTTATTTATCAAAATAAGAGTTTGCCATTATTATCCAAAATGCTAGCGTAGATTCAAATTCTTAAAGATTCATAAAAGAGCATTAAAATCCACATGCATGCACATAAGAAATTCAGGACTAAAAATTAATCAACAAAGGGTTCACAAATTTATCCCTTACAATATAAATTCTCCAGAAAAAAAATCTAAAATGACTTATAGTGGAGTTCACCAAAAAAGTTGAGAAGAGAAGATTACAAACAATGGATCCAAACACGGGTATGATGATCGTCTTCTTCCTCTGCAGATTTCTTCTCCTTCTCTTGGTGTTAGGCTTTGCTCCAAGCTTTTGGTCTCTCACAATTTTCTCTTCAAAATCTTTCTTCCATTCTTTAGTTGATAAAAGCCCCTTTAAATTGATGCCTTCATATTATATTTATAGGTAGGAGGAATCCTGGAATAACAAGCTTTGTTGTGCAGCAGATTAGGTAGAATTTGGGGGTAAAAATGGGTTTAAAAATAATTATCTAAAGTTTTCCCGTAAATTGTCATGGCCCGTGACAGGGTTGTCATGGCAGTGACTGAAGGGAAGTGGCGAAAATGCATCAGGGAGTTTTCACGAGCTGTGGCATGGGTGTCACAACCGTGACCCAAGGTGAAAAACTGGTTTTGGGTTGTCACGGGTCGTGAAAAGGGTGTCACGGCTGTGACCGAGGCTCAATAAACTTCTGGAGTTGTCACGGGCTCGTGCCACGGCTATGGCTGAAGGTAAATGTATGTTCTGGAGTTGTCACGGGCCGTGACAAGATTATCACGACCGTGACAAAGGGTGGAAAATCTCCTGAGTCGTGATAGACTAAGTTCTGGGCGTGAAGGCGGTTTGAGCAATTTTAAGTTTGTCACGGGCCGTGACATTTCTATCACGACCATGACTGAGAACCTTGAATATTTGTCCACCTTTCAGACTTGTTTTTTCCAGCATCTTCATCTCTTTGTCCTCTTGCCTCTTGGATAATAAAATTTCATAAATTGTGTAGTTTTCTATTTTAAAATAAATAAATGCAAAGAAGTGCATAAATTGATGAGTGTGATATAGAAATGAGTGAAATTTGGACCAATATATTATGAAAAACATGACTAATTTAGCACGCATTAAATACCCTCAAGCTTAAAGTCTTGCTTGTCCTCAAGCAAAATTCAGAACAATGCTCAATACGCTTCCATCATAACATATTTCTAATAGACCAATAATTTCTTTGCACCACCTTTCTCATGCTCCTCACTAGTAATGCACATCCATCCATCTTCCCGCTTCAAGAGTTCCTGACCCATAAATAGTTTAAACAATTCTATCATAACTAACAGATAGAGTCTATCAAACTACAACATTAATGTTGAAGGCGAAAATATCAATTGAGCTTATATTATTAATCAATAAGAATAAATATAATTTTCATTTTTTATAAGTTCTAACTTTCAATTAGGATTGCACAAGGAAATCCATGTAGCAGGTTTTCAACTAATGGATCCCAGACCAGATGACCTTCGGTCACTAGGATTTTAGAGTCCCATATGAGTGTACTTGCCCAAAAATTCACAAGTTCTGAATGAAAGGTCGAATTAGGTAGTTGAATTAGCACTTAGGTGCTTCTCCAATTTGCATAAGGTGATCCATGTAGTGGGCTTTCCACTGATGACTCCCAAATTAGATGACCTTAGGGCAACAGGTGTTAAGGCACCCCTCGAGCTTACTTGCCCGAACTCACCTAGGTTCTGCTTGGGTATTACTTCAACCCATATCATACTTATATTTTTTTTCAATTTCAGATTTTTTCACACAATAAATCATTTTTCAACATATATTACTATCTACATTTTCACAATATTTTATGATAATCTCAAAAGATACTTAAACATTCAATAAAATATTGTAATAATCTAACTCAAAGAAGAATTATAGTCTAAGGAATCATAACCCTTATCAACAAAATTCAGGAAATACATGTGATTTGCATTTGAAAGAATGACCCTCGAATTTCATATATCGTACTAGATAGCCCTAAAATATACTTAAATAAAGTAAACTGTTAAGCATAGGTTAGTAAGATGAAAATGATATTTTTTGGATTTTTTTTAAAACTCTTTTTGACTAAACACTAAACATAATGCATGCAAATGATGACAAGACAACACCAGGTGCAAACAAAATGCATGAAATGCAAACTCTCCTAAGCTTAAACTAAATATTGTCTTAAGTGTTTAAGATTCGACGAGAATGATGACACAATGACAATAAAAAAATGCATGAAAAAGAAAACTACAACCTGACTAATCCATCGTAGTGGTGGCGAGGTGAAGAACGATCCATAATGCACCACTGGCTGGTGTGATACTTGTGCATGCACTTAATCATCTTATCGGTGTTGTCCTCGCGTGCGTGACTCTTCATAATAATCGCTAACTTAGCTACCCCGTTCTGATTCCCCTCAAGGTGGCATGAATACATGAAAAATCATACTGTGTAGAGTAGGAGGACTAACAAGTACGTCGTCAGTATATTGTAATTTTCCAAGGTCAAAACACTTTTTTTCAGAAATATTTTTTTAAGGAATTTTCACAGGGATGACTCCTAGACCCAGAAATTCACTAAACAAGACTAAAAAACTCCAAGACTAAGATTCTAAAAAACAAAAACTCCAAAAACTAGACTTCAAACTAGATTTGAAAACTAAGAAACTAAGACTCAATTAAAAATCAATGTTCATGAGAAAATGACGGACACTACTTAAGAGACCAAGACATTGAAAACTAGAGTTGATGTGACTCAAGAAACTATGACTAAGAAGAATGATATGAAATATTAGGAACAATCTCACCAAGAATGAGAATGTGATCATGGAGGGCCGATCAAGGTGAAATATCAAAAATTGTGCAAAAACATGCACCCTCCTATCTCCCACTTTTCACCATTAATGATATTGATGTGCTCAATTAGTCTTTCTTCTATTATGCTCCTGCACTGTGGGTCTACAAATTTGATGATCTGGTTTTGTGCCTCCAAAATCTCTTGGTGTTCTTCGACTGTAGGTGGGCTTTTGCGACGCCACTACTTTGAAGTTATTGGTGCTTTAATCTCTTTGGATGTTGGTCGATTTGGAGGCATTGTTGTTGTACTGATAGGGACATCAGAAGTTGAGTTCCTCCTTATGACTCGTCCATCTTTAATGGTATACTCGCTCGTCTCCTTGATCCGTCACTGCAGTGTCCATTTCTTTTGATTTTCTTTTCGTGGTCTACTTCTTCTTTGAAAAGATTGTTGTTTGTGGTAGGAACACACAAGAGTTGTTGGGTGCTCCTCATGGTTGCCATTGTGATGTCCAGCATTTTGAGAAGTCAATTATGCAATTTGCTTCTCTAATGCTTGAAGCTTTATTTCCATGGCTACAATTTTTTCTTGCACCTCAGATGGTTGTGACAAAGGAGATGATACTTCTTCGGCTTATGGTTGACTTCTCAGTTAAATCAACTATTCCTCCAAATTGGTGATAATATTTTCCTACATGGGGAATCTCTTTTCAATTGTCACTACAAGCATAGTGGGCTTTAGCAACAGACAGTTAGCGACATAAATATCAATCGCTAAAACATCACTAATAGCGACAGATTGGCGATGACTCAGCGACAAAAGAAAATAATCAAATTTTATTTTTTGTCACTTTACGATGGCTTAGCGATGAAGTGACAACGAAAAACTTTTGTCATCATTAACGACAGTATTTGCGACGAATTAGCGACAAAAGCACACTCGCTATTTTGTTCATTTTTTCTATTAAAAAAATCAAACTAGCCCCGGATTGTCACGGGCCGTGAAAAGGGTGTCACAGCCGTGACCGAGGTTAAAGAAACTTCTGGAGTTGTCACAAACCGTGACAGGAATGTCACAGCCGTGACCAAAGTTAAATTTGTGTTCTGGAGTTGTCACGGGCTATGACAAAGGTTGGAAAACCTCTTGGGACGTGATAGACTAAGTTTTGGGAATGAAGACGAAAGTTTGAGCAATTTTAAGTTCGTAAGGGGACGTGACATTTCTGTCACAACCGTTACTAACAGCCTTGAATATTTGTCCAACTTAAAATTGCATTCCGGACTCGTTTTAACTCCGATTTGAGTACCATTTTTTCAGTATCTTCGTCTCTTCATCCTCTTTCCTCTTGAACAATAGAATTCTACAAATTGTGTAGTTTTATATTTGAAAATAAATAAATGCAAGAAGTGCATAAAATGATGCGTGCGATGTAGAAATGAGCGAAATTTGGATCAAATATGCTATGAAAACATGACTAATTTAGCATGCATCAAGCACAACATGACCCGTGTTTGAATTGAACATGACACATGTTGGGTTGTAGATGCGACCGAATATTACACCTGAATAGATGGTAATGACATACGTGATGATGATGATGATGATGATGATGATGATGTTCGTGATGACTCATGTTGCACATGGAATGTATCTTAATTAAGGTAGAGTGCCCTTGTAATAGAGTTTAATGAACTTTGATTAGTTAGTGACTTTCTTTTTTAGTTTAGTTCTATGTTATAGTATGCTATAAAGTTCCCCTTAGACTCATTTATTAGATTTTTATTATGCAAAAGAATTTATATTTTTATTTTAAGCTTCCACAATGACATATTCATTAGGTTGACCCCTCACATTTAGGGACAGCAAAAGTCCCCGGACTTCGGGGTCCCTATGGGGATTCCCCATTCGGGCCTTGAGTTTGATGTTTTATCCCCGCAGGGACAGAGATTGGGGGATTTCTCTTCCTCTCCCTACTTCAGGGATAGGGTCAGGGAATCCTCCTCGCCCTGCTATGAATATATTATTTTTTAAATTATTAACAAATTATTATATTTTTAATAATTAATTAATATTAAATAGGTTAGATAAATATTCATTAGTGAATCTCATTTTTTATTAAAGCAAATAAATATATTTAAATACAATTATATAGTTTTTATAAGTAATTTTTAAAAACTATTTAATAAAAATATTATTATTTTCAAGTATTGAGGGTCTCAACGAGGAGCGGGGATGGAGGAACGCATTATCCCGATCTGGATATCGGGGTTGGGGACAGAGCCAAGGTGGGGGCCGAGGTGGGGTCGGGGTGGTGTACTCCTTGTCCCGCCCCGCTCAGATGACATCCTTACATTCAGAATCACATGCTGGCACATGTTGCTCTAGAGGAACCAATTGACTTCACCATCCCGATATCATCTACGATCATCATAAGAAGATCACCCAATGAGTCATGGGAAGCTATCGTGCAACACCACCAAGTAACGACATCTAGTCAAAGCCCTCATATGAATTGGTAAAATACAATATGGACAAAGCATCTACTATTTCAACACTAGGCATAAAATGAGCTAGATTGGAGGACTCATTAGGAACAATAATAGACATTGTCTTGTCGAGTTCCTTAGGAGTATTGGTTCGGTCACCAACATGGAAGTCAAACTCCCAAGCTCCTTGGATGTGTAATCATTGAGTCAAACTCTAAAGATGTTGTTAACCTTCTCAACAATCGTACCCCCTGCGACACCACATATTCCCATCCTAGTCATGGCGATCCAAATCTTCTAAAATGGAACTGGGATTGACAAATGGGTTCTAAATGGAAACCAAATGTACTCCACTTTGTTATGCCCTCTGTCTACACTGGCATCATTTTGTTTTGTTCTTATGCGCCCCCTCTTGATTTTACTTTTAGGGAGGTGTTCCCTTTAGGTAATCACTCCAAATTATTGGTAATTTAAACTTAAAATTATTTGAATCTACCACATTATCATATTTACTGCTTTTTTAGTTACAAAGGAGATTCATGGCCTAATGTTAGGAAAGGCAAATTGAAAATTAAATAGTACACAAGTGCCATGGTGAGAACCAAACTTGGGACCTCAGTTACTGAGCCGAGACATGCACCACTGCCCTACACCAATGTTCTTCCATGTTTACTTCTTTTAACATATAGACAATGTGAATTGGTTACCTAGCAATGCATAGTGCTTATGAATTTGACAATTCAGATTGGTTAGGAGGGAGTGTCATTTTATATTGCTACTCAAGTGGCAATCTTATTTATATTTGTCTTTTTAAATCTTTTAATAAGAAATATAATAAAATAAACCATATAATAACGACAATAATGGTATTACTGATAATAATATAGTAAAATAGCAAAAAAAAAGATATCATTATGGATAAATTAATATATTATTTAATTAATGCTTATATTATTATTCATAATGCTAATAGTAATATTATTAATAATACATAACTAATTATTAATTATAAGTACTATTCATTAAATAATTATAATGGTCAATATTAAAAATTATAAAATAATTTATTATTGTTACTTTATTTTAAAAGGTATTAATTTTTATAAATATATTCACACAATATATAAGTTCATAAATTTATGAGTCGAGTTTATAAGTTCCAACTTAATAATATAGACTTTTAATCGGGTATTTTAGTGAAAAATGTATATTACCTAGCAATCTTTTTTTTAATAAATAAACATGATAATCTAAATTGTCAATTAAATTATTTGTATATAGTAAATTAAGTAATGGCACTCCACATAATTTAATAATTAAAATATTTATTATAATGATTAATTTAATAAAATATTATATTTTTTAGGTGTTTAGGGTCCTTAGGAGGAGCGGGGATGGAGGAAACCCATTGTCCCCGATTCGAGGATCGAGGTCGGGAATAGGGGCGAGGTGGGGGTAGGGGCAGGGTCGATGTGGTATACTCCCCGACCCACCCTGCTTGGGTACCATCCTTACATTCACAATCACATGAAGGCACATGTTGCTCTAGAGGAATCAACTTGACTTCACCATCCCTGCTATCATCTATGATCATCATAAGAAGATTCACCCAATCAATCATGGAAAGCTCTCGTGTAACACCACCAAGTAACGACTTCTAGACAAGCCCTCATATGACTGAGTAAAATACAATATGGACAAAGCATCTACTATTTCAACTCTAGGTAGAAAACGAGCTAGAGTTGGATGCCTCATTAGGAACCATATACATATTGGCTTGTCAGGTTTCTTAGGAGTATTGGCCTAGTTACCAACATGGAAGTCGAACTCCGAAGCTCCTTGGACGTGTAATCCTTGAGTCTAACTTTGAAGACATTGTTAACTTTTTCAACAAGTGTACCCTTATGGCACAACATATTTTTGATATAAGGACCCAAAACAAAGAGAATGAAAGTTAGTCTCACATGAATAAAATACGAAGGTTGTCACAGACTTATAATAACAACCCTCCTTACCATTTAAGACGCGTTGAAAGAAAATCATAAGGGGCTAAGTGTCATGCGAAGCAAAAAGTCTCTGTAGGGACCACCTCTAGAGCCCAAAGTGGATAATATCTGAGGGGTAAAGAGAAAATGACCACTTGAACATCTGTTGTGCTAGTTTTATACTACCAAAGATGCTTTTTAAATTCATGCAGGCCATGAGTTCAAAGCGAATAATTTCTTGCATGGGCTGGGGGTATTACAAAATGTATCTGAGCCAACCTCACATGGTCACTTGAACAATGTGAATGACTCAATGAGGACATTGAGCTTCCAAAGGGGAAGAATATAAGGACCCATAGCAAAGAGAATGAAAGTTAGTCCCACATTATCAAAACACAGAGGTGATCATGGACTTATAAGTAGTTACCCTCCTTATCATTCAATACATGTTGAAAGAAATTCGTGATGGGCTAAATGTCATGCAAAGCAAAAAATCTCCATAAGGGTCACCTCTAGAACTCAAATTGGACAATATTTGAGGGGTAAAGAGAAATGGATATTGTGCTACTGTGACACGTTTTAAATTCATGCGGACCATAGGCCCAAATGAACAATTTTTTGAATGGGCTGGAGGTGTCACATTTGACCTAGTCATGGTGATCAACAAGCTTATGAAATGGAAGTGGGATAATATTATCCTCCACATATATCTTGAAGTAAACATGATAACCGCCTTGCCAAACAAGCACTAGATGGAAACCAAGTGTAGTCCACTTTGTTATGCTCTCTATGAGCATCATTTTGTTTTGTGCCTATGTCCCCCTCCTCTCTCTTGACTGTTTGGTTCAACACTTATGAAGGGGAAGGGAAGGGAATAGAGGGGAAGGGAAATTAGGGGAAGGAAATGAAAGAGAACGGAGGTGAAACAATTAACCTTGTTTGGATGATATAACTAAAGGGAAGAGAAGGGAATTATAATTTTTCTTGGACGAATATATCCTAATGTACGTGTTTATAAATTTGAATTACATATGGATAAAATTGGAAGTGTAGTTTAAATATTTCTTTCCCCTCCTTTCCACCCCAATTTGGGGTTGAAAGAAAAATGGACATTTGGAGGGGAATGGAGGTAAATGGAGGAGACATTCCCCTCCATTCCCCTCGGTTAAAAACACAACCAAACGAAGTTAATCGATTAACCTCCTTTCCCTTCCCCTCCTTTACCCTCCTTTTACCTCTAACCAAACAGACCCTAAGGAAGGTGTTACTCTTAGGTAATCATTCAAGATTCTTGTTAATTTAAACTTAAAATTACTTGGGTCTGCCACATTATCATATTTATTTCTTTTTTTTTGAGTTCTGAGGAGGCTCATGATCTAATATAAGGAAAGGTAAATTGAAAATTAAAATAACACACAAGTGCAACGATGAAAATCAAATTTGGGACCTTTCGATTACCGAATCAAAACTTGCACTACTACCATATGCCAATGCTCTCAATGTTTATTTCTTTTAACATATGAACAATGTGAATTGGTTATATATCAATACATATTGCTTATGAAGTGATAATTTATATTATTTTGAAGTGTGTCTTTTCATATTGCTACCCAAGTGACAATTTTGTCTATATTTGCCCTTTCGATTAAATTAAACATGAAATAATAAAACAAAAAATATAATAACGATAGTAATGGTACTATTAACAAGAATATAGTAATATGATTAATAGTAATACATAACCAATTATAGATTATAAGTATTATTCATTAAAATTATAATTTTAGTTATCAATACTAAAAATTGAAAAAATGTATTATTGTCACCTTATTTTAAAAGGTATTTTACTTATAAATATATTTACTTAATATATTAGTTAATAAATTTATGATTTGAGTTCATAAGTTTCAACTTAATAATATAAGCTTTTAACCGGGTATGTTAGTAAAAATGTATGTAATCTAGTAATATTTTTCTAATAAGTAAATATGATTTTTTAAATTATTTGTATATAATAAATTAAGTAATGCACATTATTTATAATTTAATAAATAATAATGCACCAATTAGTTGCAATCCACCCTCTATTTTATTGAAATTATTAGTAATGTTGATTGTTTTATTAAAGGAGAAATGAAGCCTACTTAGCAGTTTCACTAAGTAGGCTCCTTAGCGACTTTTCAAATCATCAAATTTAAATCTGATGGTATGAGATCAAATCTTTAAAAAAATATTTTAAATTTTTATTTTTGATCTTAGGCCATCAAATTTAATCTGACGGTCTGAATCGTCGCTAAGGAGTCTACTTAACAAAATTGCTAAGTAGGATCATCAACCTCTTGATCGTAGGCCATCAAAATCATTTACTTGTTAAATATAAAGTTAGATAATAGTGAGATATAACAAACTAATTAGTTGATGCAATCCCTGAATCAGGCCCTATCATTTACTGAAAAGAAAAATAAGATGATTAAACGTCAACAATTTAGCGGCAACCATTACACTAGCGACTAAACTGTTTAATCTTGCACAAGATTCCCGTGTGGATGGCGCTTACATGCCAGCGCCACAAACGAACAAACAAACCATCAACAAAAAAATGAAACAGAACGATGCGGGCACGAACCTCCCAACCAACGGTTCCCAATTTGGGCACGCGTAGCAAATCGCCTGCTCTCTGGGCTCCACCGCCGCTCCGCTCCGCTCCACTGGGGAAAACTATCGAACGCCTCTCGTGCGCGTGAGCGCGTCGCCAGAAACAGTGAATGAGGCGAGTCGAATGATGCGAATAAATGAACGGTTGCGGGAGCAGCGGCAGCGTCCATAAAAGCCACTCTCGCGAGCAGAAGCAGAGCGGAAGAAGAAAAAAAAAGGGGAAGAAATCCTGAACTGTAAGCTTCTACGATGCTATGCTCTTGCTCTCCTGCGCTCCTCCTCCCTGGCGCCTCTTTGCACCCAAGGAGGAAGGCACGAACAGCTCCTTTTCCCTCTCTACCTTTACAATTGCATCTGCTCATGCTGTTTGTTAATCCGTTGTGAACTAATGCTTATTCCATTTGCCATTGACAAGTGTGTGTATGTTGAGGTGCCCATGATGAGGGATCCAACGGGCGTCTCTTTGTTAGTGATTGCTTTCCTTTCTTTTTACTGGAAGGGCTTAAGTTTCAATGTTTCTCATCTGAGACGAAGTTGTCCTGCTTGTGATCATATTAATCTTGAAGATATTGAGTAGATGGCGTATATTATGCAATCAGATGTTATTACTTCTCAAGGTGCCCTTTGTTTATTGAGCCGATTGTGATCCAATATCATGCCAGTTTTTATTTCTGTTGGTTAGAGGAAGCTTGAATGAAGATTGCTTGCCATCATTCAACTCAACCTTCTATTTCGAGCCTACAGTTGGAAATCATATACATGTGCCAGATCCTTTGTAGTTGTAGCTAACACTAAAAAACTTAAGACTCGGGAGCTTCAAATGGCAAAAGCCTGGATGGGGTTCAAAGTAATTATTTAAATCATAGATATAATGAATAAAAAATAATGTAAGAGAACTATTAGCAAGTGATTGGATAAAATGTTAAAGTTGCTTGACTTCCATAAGGAGAGGTCATGTGATTGATTATTGAGAAACATATTTGATGTAAAAACTTTGATCTTTCTGACCCTGAATCAGATTAGTCAGGATCAATCGGGCTTTTACATACCAGATTTTAAAGTTTAAAATAATATAAGATATCTAAGTTGCCTTTCTTGCTAACATTTAATGTCTTCTCAATCGAACAACCAAAAGCCAAATGAGTTAATAGTGTGCCAGCTACCTGCCCTCTTTCACGAGCTGTTCATATGGAATCATTGTGAAATAATTTAATAAAGCTTTGTCTATGTCTTCATTACTAGGTTTGTTTGGATTAGATAACATATTCTGACAAGTCTGTCGACTTTTGATATGTATTGCCCGTAATAATAATATAACTTATAGTAAATGAGTTACTTACAAATGTTGGATAAATCTGATATCTATGTTGTAATCATAGCCAATGTTATGATGCTAACAAGCAATGTTGCATGACTATTGTAAAGTAGAAGCTTTCTTTGAGTTATCAGTATCTTTATGCAGTTGGATTAGGATTCACGTTTACTGGGAATTTTGGAAACCTTATATATGAGTTTATAACTTATAGCATCAATGACAACTTCTCTTATTGTTTAGATATTTCTTTTCATACATATATGTGTAAATTAGTGCAACAAAAATTCTAACAATGCATCAAATATGTTTTTTGAAATTTGTCTTTTGGTTTGATTAAGGAATTACCATTTTCTGCCAACTATTTCTTTTTCCATTGAAGTCTTGTTCTGTTTCTGCAATGTCAGACCTCAAGCAGTGGCGGAGGTTCACAGCCATGGTCACTTTTAATAGCCAACGCATCAAATAGAATTTCTTCGAACCACTCTTTGTCGTGTCCAGTTAGATTATCCGCAAATTGGAAGGTACCTTTTTAACTTGAAAAAGTTTGAGATGATTTCCCTTAAGATTTTGCAACTTTTTTGAGGATTCTGAATTAAGCATAGCTTCTACAACTCTGTAACTTAAATTTATACTTTTTCAATGTATGACTATCAGAAAGCTGAGCGAGATTTTTCTATCTCAACTATGACAAGAGATAACCTGATAATGGATGCCAGTCAAGAGGATGCTGAGCATTTTGGTATCTTTGACGTTGATCCTTCACTTGAAAAGTTTAAAGACCATTTTGTATATAGATTAAAGAAGTATGAAGAACAGAAATCATTGATTGAGAAATTTGAAGGAAGTCTTGAGGAATTTGCTCAGGGTTAGATTTCTTGACCAGCAAATGTATATATATTTTTCTTTCATGTTTGTCGATTATCTTACATGTTTGCAGCTATACATTCTTCAACTTGAGCTTTCTAATTGGTTATCATCTCCTGCTTTCTCATAGGTTACCTGAAATTTGGGTTCAACAGAGACGAAGATGGTATTGTGTATCGTGAATGGGCTCCAGCTGCACAGTGAGTGTCGTGCTGTCTCAGTTTCATGATTATCCTTTATGCTTGTAGTTTTGGTTCCATGTAAGATTAGAAACCAAGTTATTTTTCCTCGAGTAATGCGAGTTTCCTTTTGCAATATTATATATGACCTCTCTCTCTGTGATCTGTTTTATTTGACATTTGCACTAGTATGTTACTAAATCAAACTATAAGAGCATATATTAGACATGATATTACATACCAGTATCTATCGTCATCATTCATAACTTCTAAACTGTTTTCCTGTCCCAGTGATATTTTGAACATGTCATGCACATCTAAGGATCATGATTGCCAAATAATTCATTCAATTGATGATTCAGTTGAATAGACAATTGTGTTTTCATCTTTTCGAACTCATTGTATTGATTTCGTGAAAGTTCCATCCACTGAAAGGTCTATTGCTGAAGATCATAGAATATTGTTTTAATGAACTCCAACACATAATGCCTGGCTTTTTGCGTTGTTGACCTAGGGAAGCACAACTTGTTGGAGACTTCAATTCCTGGGATGGGTCCAAGCACAAAATGGAGAAAGATAAATTCGGTGTTTGGACAATTCGAATTCCAGATTCTGATGGAACATCAGCTATTCCTCACAATTCCAGGCTTAAATTACGGTTCAAACATGGCAATGGAATTTGGGTTGATAGGATTCCAGCTTGGATCAGATATGCAACTGTTGATCCTTCTCGGTTTGCAGCCCCTTATGATGGAGTTTACTGGGATCCACCACCTTCAGAAAGGTTGTCTCTTTCATCAAAATTTATCAGTGTACATTGTTCTTAAATGGCATATATCATATTCATACAGGCGATTATTGTAGACGACACAACAGCTTAAAACATTTTTTAGGAGAAATAGCTTAGACATCTAAGCCATGTTTACATACAGGTATGTCTTCAAGTATCCCCGGCCACCTAAACCAGCAGCTCCACGCATCTATGAGGCCCATGTTGGAATGAGTGGTTCAGAGCCACATGTGAGCACATACAAAGAATTCGCTGACAATGTACTGCCTCGAATTCGAGCGAATAACTATAACACTGTCCAGTTAATGGCTGTCATGGAGCATTCCTACTATGCATCGTTTGGTTATCATGTCACGAACTTTTTCGCTGTAAGCAGCAGATCTGGAACGCCAGAAGATCTCAAGTATCTTATTGACAAAGCACACAGTTTAGGCCTGCGGGTTC
This sequence comes from Pontederia paniculata, assembly GCA_001647135.1. Lineage (NCBI taxonomy): Eukaryota > Viridiplantae > Streptophyta > Magnoliopsida > Commelinales > Pontederiaceae > Pontederia > Pontederia paniculata. The sequence continues at coordinate 29,068 of LTAE01000615.1, forward strand.
TAATTGATGTTGTTCACAGTCATGCCAGCAACAATGTTACTGATGGCCTTAATGGGTTTGATGTAGGACAAGGCACTCAGGACTCCTACTTTAATGTTGGAGAACGTGGCTACCATAAGCTATGGGATAGCCGACTTTTCAATTATTCTAACTGGGAAGTTTTACGATTTCTCTTGTCTAACTTGAGATGGTGGTTAGATGAATATCAGTTTGATGGCTTTCGGTTTGATGGGGTTACTTCAATGCTGTATCATCATCATGGTATTAATATGGGATTCACTGGAAATTATGCTGAATATTTCAGCGTGGCAACTGATGTTGATGCAGTTGTATATATGATGCTGGCAAATTGTTTGGTTCATGATCTCCTGCCAGATGTTACTGTTGTCGCCGAAGATGTTTCAGGTATGCCAGTACTGTGTAGATCAGTTTATGAAGGTGGAGTAGGGTTTGACTATCGGTTAGCCATGGCAATCCCTGATAAGTGGATTGACTACTTGAAGAATAAAGAAGATAGCCAATGGTCCATGAAGGAAATTGTGTCGACCTTAACTAACCGGAGATACAGTGAGAAGTGTATAGCATATGCAGAGAGTCATGATCAGGTAGCCTAAAAAAGTTCAGCTACAATATCTGACTAATTTGCAATGGTTCTTTAGCACCATGAGCTTCTCGTAGCAGTATTTCCTTGTAATACGTAAGATTGAACAATTGCATTTGTTTTTCTCAGAAAAAGAATGAACAATCTTACAAAATTTAAAATACTAGCATTTGCAGATGTCTGGCCACATTAGGTGGTCATTCTATAATTGCAACTTTCCTTCTTAGAAAATGATTCACTGAACATCCTTTTCATTCTAAACAAAGAAATAATGTGAAATATCGAAACTTCACTCTGATGATTGCAACTGCTTATTTGATATTATATACTATTTTATTTTGGTTGTTTTAGCAACTGTTTTGACATGTCGCAGGCCATTGTTGGAGACAAAACCATTACCTTTCTTTTAATGGATAAGGAAATGTATTCTGGCATGTCTGATTTGGAACCTGCTTCTCCTATAGTTGAACGAGGCATTGCACTTCATAAGGTTTGTTTCAAAACATTTGGAATATTTGTTGAACAAGTCTATATGATGACTAGCATATAGGGTATATTCATTATTATCTCATTTATTACTACTGGCAAGTGCACCTTTGTTTCATTTATTGTTGAACTTATAATCTTGCAGATGATTCACTTCATAACTATGGCTCTAGGAGGTGAAGGCTACCTAAATTTTATGGGAAATGAGGTAATGAAACATACTTAGTTCTTTTTTAGTTCCTACTGCTTGATACTCCTTTCCTAATGCTCCTCAAGGAATACTCCTTTATTTAAGAAGTAATGCCATCTTACTTACCCGGAGAAAACTGACACATTGAAAAGTTTCAAAGGATGCACTACCTTATCTTCAACTGACTTATTTCATATGCAATCTGCAAAATTTGTGCTCAAATTCAAATGGACTTGCTAAATCCAAGATTTTCGTTTAAACTAAAAATTTCTGTAGCTTCTCCCATTTTATTTCTACCTTTGTTCTCATCGTGGTGATCAATTAGAAATTGGGTTTCTCTCTCAAAGAAGAAAAAAAATATTTCTTTTTCTCTTTTTTGTACAACATAAAGGTCCTTGTATTGTACTGTTTGATGTAAAGTCTCAATAGGTTAGTTTCATTAGTATATTTTTTAAAAACAAAGCCATTATATGAGTAGTAAGTAAAAGAAAACGTGCATCTAGTGAATCTTATTAAATATTATTCTGCCCATGTTGCACAACAGTGAAGAAGAGCAAAAAGATTAAGTTTCAAGCTCTGCCTTGCTAAATCATTATCTTTTACAGACTTAATCTAAAAAAATTCTAATTATGGTAAGTTATTGGTGTCAAGAGGTTTGTACCAGGCTTCAGACAGTTACCTCTTGGTTATGTGGCTTGCTTTATCTTAAGAGTTATGATATTCATCCTTCTCAGGAGGAGGGTGTACTTAAGGATTTAAATCATGCTATGCTCTGGGATTTGGTACTGTTCTAACTGGAAAACTTTTGCAGGCTTTTGATAAATTACTCAAAACTATTTATTATTTTCAATTTTTTGCATGCGGGTAAGGACATCTGTGCTATGTCTGTTCTGTTTGCCAGCTGAAAATTATCATGGTCGAACTTAAAACAATGATTGAACTATAACTCATTACTTAATTATCTATCTGTCCAGGCGTAATGCATAAAATGCATAAACTTCAATTTTTTGTTATCTTTGCTTTCCATATCCTAAGCAGATAGCATTTTCACTTTGATGGATTTTTTCTCTAGTTTGGTCATCCGGAATGGATCGACTTTCCAAGAGAAGGCAATGGCTGGAGTTATGACAAATGTAGACGTCAGTGGAACCTTGTTGACACTGATCACCTCAGATACAAGGTCTAAGTTTCTTTCTGACTACGTTTTACTCTTAGTATCACTATCTACATGTTTCTTTATATTTGGGTTTCCATAGTCTTGGCTAAGACATGAATGCCTTTTTCCTCTTTTATAATCTTTGAATAACTTCTTCTTTGTATTATTATCTTTGACATCTGCTCTCGTTGATGTTAAACCAGCATATGAATGCCTTTGATAGAGCGATGAATAAGCTTGATGAGAGATTTTCATTCCTTGCATCACCGAAGCAATTAGTGAGCAGCATGGACGAAGAAGACAAGGTAAGCATATTACAAAAATCGGGTTTAACTAGTTTATACTTGCCCGTGTTTCTTTTTTGGGTCTATGGGTGGTGTCCAGGGCTACTAGCACCCGACTAATCCAGTGTTCGGACGGGCGTGGCGAAGGTAAATCCTGGCCAAATTGGGGACTCCAGGGCTCGAACTCGGGGCTACTAGCTCCCGATCCCTCAACCCGGGGCACAGACCCGCTAACCATCTGTGCCAACCAACTTGGTTTTTTTTGTCCGTGTTTTTTTTGTCCACAATTGTGAGTTATTTCTCTCCAAAAAAAAATGTCAACTATTATTCTTACTTGCCGGCATTAACTGCAAATTTCTTTATAGTTCCTGAAATCAAAGAGCTTTGGTTTCATACAGTCATTAGTTTTGGCACTTACGCATGTTTAGCAAATCCAGTTCATAACCCTCCCTTGCTTCATTGTCCAGTTTACACATATACAAATCATTCTAACTCTGTCATGTTGGCAGTTCATACCATTCAGGATAAATATTTCACATTTCCTTTTCCTTCTAAGCTTTTTCTTCAGATTATAATCATATGAAGAAATATTTCTGACGCTTGTAAATCAGAGGTATTATTTTTAGTACAATATGGATCGCTACCATTGTAGCCATCCTTTCCCTTCTCAAGACAAAAATATCTGTTCGAAATATAGATCAATAAGGGGGTTGTTTGATTCGGGTGTTTTCTGTTTTCTTAGAAAATGGAAATAGAAATTCATTTGGTTTGAAATTTTGAAAACACTTTCTAAATCTTTTAGAAAATAGGAAATGTGAAAAAGTTGTTTCCATTTTTTGTTTTCTATTGAAAAGGCGGTTGCAAACTTGTAATTGAATATTATATTAGAGGGTACTTTGGTCTTTTGAATTTAAAATAGAACAAAATCATTCGGTTAGGTTTATGGATTGCCAAAAATTAGACCTTGCTCCGAAGCTTGCTTGCTGCCCCCAGCTATAGCTAATCTCTTTTCTTTTTTGTTTTTCAAAATTCAGAAAAGAAAATGGAAATGACAAGCAAAACAAATGTTCCAATTCTCTAGAAGAATGAAAACAAATTTTAGAAAATGAAAATACAAAATATTTTCCAACACCAAATGACCCCTAAGTTTCTCTTCTTGTTTTCTGAAACGTACTAATTCCTCATTTAGGTAATTGTTTTTGAGCGTGGAGATCTGGTTTTTGTCTTCAACTTCCATCCGGAAAACACCTATGAGGGGTAAATTATCTTGGATATAAAAAGTGAACCTTTTCTTTTAAGAAATTTTATTGTCTAATTCTTCTCTAAGCTATGCAGCTATAAAATTGGATGCGACTTGCCTGGAAAGTATAGGGTCGCACTGGACAGTGATGCTTTAGAGTTTGGTGGACGTGGAAGAGTAAGATAAAACTTTGTTCTGCATTAAATTTTCATTTCTTTTTGCATTTTATGTGCTCGTAGATGAGGTTTATGATTCCATTTACTTGCTTCAAGAGCTATGCATGATTGCACTTGGAAATCAAAATGCTGATGTGCTATTTTAGTACATGTTGTAAGATGCTAATCGTTTCACAAGTACCACAAGTCACTCAGGTTATACAAAATCATGACTTACATAATTCAACTTTAGTTTTTAATGTTGAAGTCACTCAAGTTTTGTTATGTCGATCACTCTTCCGTCATTGACTTAGCAGTGACAGTTGGCACCTATGTCACATCAAGTATTTTTGTCAAATGACTTAAGTTTATTCTTTGATCTCTTTTAGGTCCTACTTCTAAAATTTTTTTTGGCATCCTCTCCTTCCCATCTTCTGGATGGATCACAACCTCCTGCATCTTCACTTCCCAAGTTCCCCCTTTTCTCTAGTGTTGGAACCCTTTAGTGGCTACAAGTCAAAATTCCAATAGAATCAACCCTTAGAGATATTTCGAAGAAAAATGGCAATAAGAAAATGCATGAGCAATCTTTTCTTCCCTCGCATGTGGATGTGGTGTAACATCCTTGCCCACAAAGATATTATTCGTTTTGGTTCTTGACCCTGTATGATTTTAAAACACGTCTTAACTGGTATCAGAGTGACAAAACTGTGTATTTCCCTTAGGGACTCCATACTGATCAAGATATGGTCCACTTTGGGTTCTACAAATGGCTCACATTGTGCACTCACGGTGTAGCACATATCCCCTGACAATTTTTTAACACGACTTGACAGGTCAAGGACATGTCCACATATATATACCTCACATCTCTCCCATGGCTTACCCATGTGGGACTAATTCAAGGCATGCATTTTACATTTGTTCCGCCACTCTGATACTAGCTAAGACATGTTTTAAAAAATTGTGCGGGCTAAGGCTCAAAGCGAATAATATTTTGATGGGCAAAGATGTTATATGTCATGTCAAAGTCGCTCTGTGTGGACCTCTTTGCCATGGTGGGATATCAATCAATGAATGGGGGAAGGATGCAAGAGCCATGCTTTGGGTTAATTCCATATGGGCATATATACATGGACATGCCTTTGACATGTAAAGACACATTAGAAAATTGTGAGAGTTTAAGCACTACATCGTGAGTGCACGATGGGAGCCATTTCTAGAACCCTAAGCAGACAATATCTTGATGGGTATTACGTCCCTAATGGGAATAGGCCATTGCATCATTCTGATATTTGAAAGATGCACTTTAAGATTGTGTGGACCAAGGTCCAAGGCGAACAATATCTTGGTGAATAAGGATGTTACAGATTGAACCTTCCAAAGATTTCACATGAATTACCCTTAGAAATTTCACCACTACCTATGATGCATGGGTATGGGTACTGTTCCGGTACCTGATACAGGTACTAGGTACGTCAATTTTTCTAAAATTAAGGATACGTGTACGTCAATATATATTACAGAAATATATTTTGTATGCATAAAAAGTAAGAAAAGTTTTATGGTATAAAACACAAAAAAACATTATAATAATAATTTTTTCATAATTTAGACCAATTATTCGAGATAATGTACATATTCTTTTACTTTTTAGATTGTTTTTCTATATAAAAGAGTTTGATATGATTTTAAAGAGTATCCAAGTACCCAACAAGTACCGGTTATAGGGTATGTACCAGTACGAGTGTGCGATGGGATTCAAAGTACCCTTGCTTCATAGACCACCACATGATTCAAGCTTTCAAATGGCCTCAGAAAGAAAACAATGGGTTCCTCAATAATTGACTGGTGTGCAGGATGCAGTTCCCACATGATTGTACAATAGGCGTTAGAGCTCACATTTGTAGGTACATGGTGGTGTGGTGATCACATATGTGGAGCAGCTTCCTTCGAGATGCCTTTGACCCAGGACCCACAGTCAGTATGAGAGAGTTAACATCAAGGACGGAAGGATGACCATGATGCGCACAACTCCAATTGTGAAGTGAAGTCCAAATCCAACTAACTGATGAAAGGAGTGAATGCGGGAGTCGGGACAAATAAAAATTATCCATTTGTTGATGAAAATTTTGTGTCATTATCTTTTCATTCCATCCCTTCATCCTTCTTTTGTTGACCAAGTTTTCATTTAAAACTAAATTCATGAATTTGGTTTGAACTTGCTGACAACATAGGAGAAGGGGAAGAAAGGGGAAACAATAATGGTTAGGTATCACTTCCTCCCCTTTCTCTAGCTTTCCTCCTCCTTTAGCAAGAATAGCAGGAGGCATTTCTCTGTTTTTGTCACCACTTCGTTAAGAGATTACATTGGTCTTGAGGCAGAAAGGAATTCATGGGCCTGGAGCAGAATGCAGATCTAGAGCCAAAAGGGCAGAGGGCTTTTTCGAGACAGCAGGATGAAGAGCATCAACAAAGACAAAATTTAGGATTAAAAGAAATGATATGTCATTATCCATGTTGCAACCTGTCATATGCCATGTTAAGTATCATTTAACACTGTTATCATTTGACGGATGAGTGACTTGTTTGTTGATGAAACAAAACTTGAGCGACTTGAAAGTAGAAAATAAAATTTGTGACTATACATGGGGTTTGCATAATTTTAATGATCACTATTCAAATCTGGTGATTGACACTATTCCAAATTACAAGTAGATTTTGTGCAACATAGCAGCATTAAGCTTTGCACAACATTCCCTCATTTGCAATCCAATGTTGGTATAAAGCATGTAAATCTATCCTGAAATCAGGTTGGGCATGATGTAGACCATTTTACAACTCCTGAAGGGATTCCGGGAGTTCCAGAAACAAACTTCAACAACCGTCCCAACTCATTCAAAATCTTGTCTCCTGCTCGAACTTGTGTGGTAAAACGCTCATAGTTTATCTTTAAAAAGTTCTTTTGCGAACAGTTTATTTCCTAAAGCTGTTAATATCAGGTGTACTACAAAGTCGATGAAACGACAGAAGATGGTGGTGAAGAGATAACTTATTCTGAAGAGGCGCCAGCAGGACAAGTAATACCAGAGGATTCTCTTTACCAAATCCCTGTTGAAGATCTAATCTCAAAAAGCATAGACGATGATGATATTTACATGGATGATGCATCTTCTGATGACTAGGCTTCGTTGTGATCCTTAGCACACTGTTCCTTCTCTTTCGCTTTCATGTACATATTGATGAAACCTAGGAAATGAGTACATTTGCCTTAAGTCTTTGAATCCTGATAATTATCATATGTATATGACTAAATGAGGTTTTAAGAGGATACCGTTATATTCGTATTTATACTGGCAATGCTATTAGTTTACTTGTATCTCATGAAAGTAGAGTTGAGTACGTGAATGTTATATATAACTGCATCCATTTCCGTTTTGAGTACCTTGGTTGAACATCTGAAAAATTACAGACTAAACCTCATAGATTAGGAACTTCTTTTTCCAAAAAATAAAGGATCATTTCTGTTTACCTTTTATAAACTATTCAATTTTCTGTTAGTGTAATATTACATTTGTTATTATTTTATATTTTTATTTTATGGAAACTTGAGAATTTGTCTAAAGCAAACCTTTTATTTTGAATAATGCAATCTTTTATTTTAAATGACATCTTTTCATGATGAAAATGGAACCAATTCCTGTACTTGGGTATAAACTAGGGAATAAATGCTTATTCTCTAGTTTATACCCCAACCAAACACACCAAAAAAATATTCCCTAGGAAAATGAGTGGAAAATCACTCCGATATATTATTAAACTATTTATTTTTTTATTGTTGAAGAAGTCAGCCTTTTTCGACTTCTTTATTTTGTTTCAATCCTCCTCGGGTACTAGTTGGTCACTAGACTGATAAAAGGATTCTTGTCGTGTTATACGCAATATGTTTTAAAGTAGCATAATTAATTACATATTAAATTTTCATAGACCAATCATATGTTACCTTTATTTAATCTATGTTTAATTTTATAAATTTGCAATAACATTTCTTCTCTCATTGACATATTATTAGATATTGATTTAGTTCCTCTTAGCTCTTAACGAAGTTCATCAACGAGGTTTCGGCTAGATATCTAACGGGCATGATCGACCTGCTAAGGCATCGGATCATCAAATAAGCTTGTAAGTGTATGCAACCCGTTGAGGTATATCTAATCAGACGAATCATGTAGATCCGTTAAGTATTTTAATTTTATTTTTTTAAAAAAATCTCTTTTTAATGATATATATATATATATATATATATATATATTTCTAATTTATATCTGTTGCTTCTAATTTTCTCGGTTTCACTTTTCTTGCTTTATTTTTTTTTTCATTTCTCATTATAGTAATAAAATAAATAACTAAGATATATCATTTTTTCGACTACACTTTTCATATTGTGTTATAATATATTTATATTTTTTCTATATATTTCCTTTTGCTGTTTTACTTTTTTTTTTCTAGTTACATTGATAACAAAATAAAATATAATTTAAAAATAAGCAACCTTTATATCCTTTTGGATATAAGTAGCTACCATTTTTTATGAACTTTTTGTATTACTTCTTCTTTTATACATTTCTTCGTGCTTTTACCTTTAAAGTTCAAAATAAACTAAAATAAAGAGTTTTTAGAAAATATATTTTTAGCATAAAATAAAAATAAAAATAAAATTTTTAAAATTTTCTTTTATTTTTAAAAATGTTTTAGAAATAGAATGGAAATCTCCACGGACCGTCTGCAATGATTTGAATAAGGTTCCATTTGTGCTGTCACTAAACACGAATCTAACCAACATGATTTTATTTTATTTTCTTACTATGTGAAATCTCATTGTAATGTCTACATATAAATTTATCCTTCTCAAGTAACAAGGAAGAGGTGGAATATTAACTAATGTCACACATGTACATCCATTTTCTATTTCATTTTGATGATGCATTTGGTTTCTTTATTTTATTAAAATAATCCACTACAGAAAAGAACTTTCATTTGCCACCAAAAATAAAATTTGCGAAAAAAAAATCAAGTTGCTATAAAACAAATAATTCGTAACTATTAATTTCTATCGCAAATGAGAGATTTTATAATGATCTCAATACGAATGATATAAAAATTTGAACAAAATATTATATGTTTCATATTTAAAAGTAAAGAAATTCATTATTGGGTGTTGGATTCATATATATGGGTTGTTATACACCTTCCGGATTCCACTACTTAAAATATCATATCGCTGTCAGAATTAGGGATGTTCAACTCAATTCGATTCTAAATCTGACCCGATTAATTTTGTTCAGATTGAATTAGATCGGATTGATAATAAATTAGTCATCGAATTCGATCCAATTTAATTTTTATTAGATTGAATTGGATTGAGTCCGATCATAAATTTATTCGATTGATTTTTTATTTTTTTAAATTATTTTTTATAATATTTAACATTAATTTATTTTTAAAAAGAAAGAAATATATTTTTCAATAGTTTATAATGATATAAATGATATAAAGTATAAAATTATAATATATATATACTATTTTTAAAAAATATAAAATTCTTATCAAGAATAAATTGGTTAAAATTTAATAAAAAATATATAAAAGTTCGGATAATTGGGTTGGACCAGATTCATCGAATTCGAAAAATTAAAATTCTTATCTGACCCATTGATGATTGTGTTGTGATCGGGTCGGGTCGGTTCGAATTCGACTCAACCTCGGATCGTCGGGTAGATCCGACTTGATGAACATCCCTAGCCAGGCAGAACTATTCAATTAATATATATATATATATATATATATATATATATATATTTAGGGTGTTAAAAATGAATAAACGATATTTTCCCAGTACAAGGAAAGTGCCTTGTTAGGTTTCTTTTAAGTATAGGATAATGGTTCCTTCCAAGGTTTGGAAGAGTTCAAAAAATCTAAGAATGCACATGTCAAATTACTTGCACCATTTGATACGATTTCATTCTTTTCCTGCAAGCAGTAGTCTTTGTAGGACGCCTCCAAAATGCACATGCATAGGCTCCACCCACACGACATGCAACGACATTACATGAACATTTAGGGGTGTTTTCCTTCAATTTAAAATACTTATAATCTTAACTTAAAATTATTTGGGTTCACCAGATTATCTTATTTATTTATTTATTTTAATTTGTAGGCAATTTAAATTACCTAACAATATAAATTTAATATGAAGTGACAATCCAAATTAGCTAAGAGAGTCGAGATTATCATCTAAGTGATAATCTTATTTCTATTTAATTTTCATATTCGCCCTTCTAAATTTTTCATAAATAAAACATAACACAATAAATAAATCAACTCATAATAATAATAATAATAATAATAATAATAATAATAATAATAATAATAATAATAATAATAATAATAATAATAATAATAA